>DWTO01000954.1:0-18094 GCA_018244755.1 Jemadia pseudognetus
TCCCACTATGGAATAGGTGGTGAGCCTATTGCCATGCACCGGGCACAAATCCAGACTCCAAGACACTACTAGAAAATGTAAATTAAAAAATTCTATAATGCCCGACCCGGGAATTGAACCCAGGACTTCCTGATCGTCAGTCCCACTTACAACCAACACGACCAAGGAAGCAGTCTAGTCTGTCTTGTAAAGACTCAACATAAAAATAGAACAATCTCACCAAATGATTTTCAAATAATGTCAGCCAACCATTCCATGGCAGTCGTCTTTGTATCCTCAGTACTACTCATAGTTTGTAGTCCAAAAGCGCTCGCCGACACTTTCCTTAGTCGCACGTCTAGGGCGCGGCTTAGGTAGCTGAGCCATGCCAACGCTTCTAACGCCATCGTTATCGCAATGATTTCACTGCGTTGTTAAGCCTTCATCTGTAGCTTCTTTGCCAAACTCTTCTAATATAGTCCGTACACAACAACGGCATGATAACGTTATAACAAAGACCGTTATAAATAAACAAAATAAACTCTTATATTACATGTTCCTTTTCGTACCGTTGAAGCCACCTACTTTATTTGAACTTTGAACTGGACTAACTTTCCATGCATTTGAAAATTCGTATTTCACACGAACACACAATCCCAACGCAATCGTTTCCTACGATTTATCTTTCGCTGTGGCCATAAATTGGTCTTTTGCGTACCTTAATTACCATCCGTGTCGCGGTCAAACAAAGAATTTGCATTTTAAACGAAACGTAAAATATCAAGGGAATGATTAAGCAAACATTTTTTTATCTCGAATTTTAAAGCCACAACAGTTTACAGTTTAAGGCTAAATACGTTTATTTACTTAATTATTTATTCGTTCGTTTATTTGTTCTTTCATTCATTCTATTTTATACTTCTTGTGTAACAGCGAACATTTTCCGTTTCCTTCTTTTTGTAAATACAACTTCCAGGAAATATTCTAACAGATAGTTATGTACATACATATTTTACATGACAAATATTATTACTATTATTTGAAATCACGCCACGTCCCTCACGGGGTATACAGAGCGCACAGAGTTCCAAATATCACCATGTCATTACAGATCTAAGCTGTTTCTTTTATATTCATCATTCTCTCCATGCACTTAAGCTGGATTCAAAGATTTCTTATGTGGTGAAGAAACATAGATAAATTAATTTGAGATTAATTAAAGCAACAATTCACCAAGAGCCAAGTCTTAATGCCTTAACTATATTCATTCACCCTTTAACATTACTGCTCATGAAAATCATTCACTCATTGAACACAACAGCTGTAACAGAGTTCAATCTAATGTGTGTATGATTCTCAACAACGCCCAAAATCGAATTGTATTTAATCATTGTCAATGTGAGTTGAATCGAGTTGGCTGTGAAAGCTAGATACTCGTAGATGGAAGTTTAATCCACTCGATACTGATGGTGCGACGCCATCCATCAAAACCCACTTGGCACATCTGAAAGCATAAATGATTAGAATCGAATAAATTTGTACCTACGTCGCCGCAATATCGATTTTGTAAAATTATTCAACATGATATTTTTAGAGTTTGACTACAACAACATTCTTCTAATTTCAAAAAAGATTAATTTAACGCGTAATTAATGATGACCTAGTTGCATAAAATTTAGTCTGTCAACCTTGAGTTCGTATCCTGGCGGAAAGATAGAAGTGTTTTTTTTATATAATGATGTGCGTATGAAATAATTAATATAATTTTCGGCAATGGGGAAGTAAAACATTTTATATTCCCTGCACATCTTAGAGCTGTCCATAACGTTTTTTGAGATATATTGAAGTATTCCAATACGCATTTGTCAAGCGCGGTAGACTAAGGCAGTGACGCTTCTCGTTTCGATAGGGACCCATATCTAATAGGACGATAAAAGTGCTAATAATGTCAATTTTTGTTATGTTATTAACGAGTTAAAAAAAATAAAGAAACGTTACAAGTTTTAATTGTAGTCCCTCCGTCTCTGTTCTCTCTCAGAAACCTTTTCAAGATTTTAAAAGGAACGGTTGAATCGAACAGTTCTTATTAAACTTATACTGATTCTAAGATGAAGTAACTTCGTTCACGGTTCTCCGACAATTTATCGAACCCTATCTAGAGACGAGATTTACAATGACGGTGAAAGTTTCAAGTTTTCAACTCGTGACACGAACTCTTCAATCTTGGAAACGTTTACAGGTGTTCAGACACTCCTCGCCATTGGCTTTCGTGAGAGAAAATATGAGGGAATATATATTTAATGAATTGAAATACAATTCGAATGTTACATTCAATTGAATAGATTGTTGCTAGTCATATTATGTTTATTGCACTTAATGTGGTTACATAATCCATAATTTTATATATTAGAGCTATGTACATACTGCAGTTTCGAGATAATACATGTAAACATGCAATTAAGTAGTAGCGATATGCCTACTCGATACTCTCTGCTTACCTCGTGAGGGACCTGGCGTGATGGTGTAACAAAAAAACAATAATGACGGCTGTGCGAAACGTAAATAATAAAAACTTCAGCTTGAGTAATTTCTAATAACGAAAGGCTTCCGTAGGAAAATACGTTTGTATACACGGAAAGGTCTTATTCACGAAAATCGTGACAGAAACTTGAAGAAAATCCCAATACGAATAAGCGTATGAAATCAATTGCCGCATGGTGCGAGAAGAGCTCGGAACCAATCTATGCCGAAGAGGCACTTGATAAGGAACTAGGTTTCTTGGCGACGAGCCAATCTACACCAATTGGCCGAAGGTGCTGTAACACTTGCACAGATTATATATCGCCTATTTACCATTATTCCCTTTGAGTAGAGGATTCGTCACGTGGTTTAGTGGCATCGGTGTACAAGAATGAATAGTGGTAACATGCTGTACAGATTATTTCAATATTATGCTAATGTATTGCTCATGGTATCTATGTATATCTAATATCTAGAAAGACAAGCTCTAAAAATAATATACATTCACGCCTTTTATCCCCGAAGAGGTAGGCAGAGAAATGTAGTACACTCTCACGTTTCCATGTACACATTTCGTATAGAATACGGTTATGGTTGTATCGTAGAGTTCCAGTATTAGTACAGAACGCCTTTTGTCTTAACGCGAGTATCTACCACACGCTTCAGATAAAAACAAGAATGCGAGCATCCAATATCAGAAGTCCACACTTCAAATTCCACTGACTCCATGTGAACCGCTGTAGACACGAATCGAAACTAAAGGGGCAAGTTCGTTGGCGAAGCGCCAACTGAACGAGCAGCTTTTTAGTAGTAGCGAGTATATAAACAATTAGATAGTAGATAAACAAGATGATTTAATCATGATATTCAAAATTGTCTTATAATAGCCTATAACTGCTGTTTTCTTAGGATTGTGTTCTTTGTATGAAACCTATATGTCAAGTAAGGATTCAACAAAAACATTTGCGAAAAAAAAACGCCAAGTCTCGCGACTCTTATTCTTTAACAAATATATTATTCATATCTTTTCGGTTTTTTTAAACTAGGAAATAGGCTATGTCGCTATTTGATGGTCAATGGTCACCGTCGGCAATGGACACGTGTAACACCAGAGTTGCCAATGCGTTGTCTTAGAGTCGAGTTAGATATTTTTACATTACTTTGGGAAAATTAAAAATAATCGATGATTAATATTCGCTGTTCTACTCTATACTGAAGCTGAAACCATTGAAAAAACTAAGAAAAAAACGCGATAAATGGAAACATTTCTTGAAAGAACAAACGGCTTCCTTGTAACTCAATTACATGAATGTTACATCTGTGTTTGTTGTAAATGCATTCTTATCGAAGTAAAGCAGCATACACAAAGAATCAAAGAATTATATTCGATCAGTCATTGACTATTGTTTTTCTCATTAATATTATTTATTTATCTATTCTTAATTGTTAATGTATGGCAGCATAAAGAGCAGGCTTTATGTCTGATAGCATTCTCTGTCAGTCAACCCAGACGTAAAACAACTTCTAAATCCATTCTTACAATGTCTTTATATAATATGTTAGTATAATTAAATTGTGTATGAAATTTGTTGTATTGGAAGACAAAATCAATTATCGGATGGTGCTGGGAGGCTGCGGCACCACTCTGCAACCAGGGACACTCGGCAGCGAGTTCTTTGGCAGCTCGCCAGCGCGGCTTACATCCATTGATCGAAGGTGGCTGCTGGCTTGCTCTGCACTTGTATTCTGATGTTGAAAGATATAGAAAAAATATTGTATTTTTCTTCTCGCTCCCACGGGAACCAATTGACCTCTATTGGCATCCGGCCTGAATAATAATAACAAGGTTTTATGACAGTTGACCTCAGGGATAATTTATTTAAAAACAGATAAAAATAGAATAAAGCAAAATAATTCAAACCAAGTCTGAAAGCCTTCTAGTTGAAGGACCGGCTCGAAGAGTACAGCAGCAGTCATCAGAACGAACATTTTCATGCACATATGAACTTGTTTGTTTTTTAATTGCGTTTTGTGTTAAAAAAAATTATTTTTCATTGTCTTAAAAATTCTTTTATATTACAGTAAACCGGAACAAAGTCGTCGCAAGATTTTATTGGGATGTGCCGTTAATTTATACATCCCGCATTTGCGACGCATTTGCGCTTTGTGGATTTGAATCCCGGATAGAATATGTATATTCTAGTGCTGTAGTGGTGTAAAATTGCTTGAAAGTTTCATAAGATATTCTCAAAAGCAAGAGCTGGTGCGACTCCGTTGGCGCATACGCTAAGTTTTGAGCTGGACGTGTACTGAATAGCAATTGTCCTCAATTTGGTCAACGGAATGAATTGGATATTCGCATGTCTGTTACGTAAGACATAGATACTTTGTTGAATATTACTAAAAAGGAGTGATTGAAACAATTCTTTTCTCTTTCCACAAAAAAATGTTTTGTTTGCGCGTGGAACACAATTCGTTTTATTTTGGACGAAAAATATTTTTTTAACCGGCTTTAAATTTTATCCAGTTTTAATCACGTAGTTTTTTTCGGGACAATCTGGTTAGTTTCTCACCCAATCTAGGTTAAGGTCAATCGCATGGACCAAAAAGAGAAAAATGGAAAAAATATTTAAACAAAAGAACAAATTAAATCGGAACAAATTTAAACTTTAATACGTCAATCAACATTGTATTTGTTGGATGCTATCTTAAAATACTCAACACGTCGCGGTCTAAGATTTTCGTTGTTCATCTAGTTAATTGGCACGACTGCCACATTTAGAGTTACAACAGTTCCCACCAGCGACTTAATGTTGAGATTCGATTAGTAGCATTAAGTACTTAAAATCACAAGGTCTCACCGAAGATCAGTTGCGGACTCTAATTTCGTTGCGGCAACCCTCGGAATTGGCAAGTTGTGGTTTGACTAGTAAAATTCGGATTTCAGAATGACGATGTATTGTACCTGAAACAAAATAAACATTTTTTGTGAAATCACTATTACAATATGTAAGTAACAAATTTAGCTATCTTTATCATAGACATGACGAAGACCAACCTAACTATTAGTAGGTCATCGAAAAATTACTCCCGACAATAAGATTGAAATGTCTACAGTCCAATGTAGAGTTATTAAATTGATTATATATTTAACACTATTTTTTTGTTTGTGAAGTTACTATAGAATATGATATTATAAAATTACTAAATATATTTGTGTGACAAACTAAGACCTGCTTGAGCACTTGAAACTATTTCTACAATATTATCGATGTAGCGCGGCTACGAGTCGCTCTACGTCGTAGCGGGAAGTGTCGCTACGAAACGCATCAAAACATTGTAAAAGTGTTTGCATATAACCTTAACAATTACATTCCTCATTAATTATTCAAATAATAATACGAAGCATTTTTTGTTTTTATTTTAGGGTCCTTCCCCTGGCGTTAACTTAATTAGTTGTTTCGCTTTGTTATCTTTAGCGTTTACAACTTTGACGCGGTGGCAAATCACAAGCGCTCTATCAAGTCACGCGATACTGTTGGCTTTGTTCGGGTGACCGCAAGGGGCTAATTTTTTATGAGCGGTCTGGTGCTTAGAGGGCACTAAACGTTTGACCCGCATGCTTAAACGCTTTTAGTCTTACAGGCCTAACAGCTGCCGCTTAATGTTTAAGAGTATTGAAACTTCCGATAGTTTAGTTTCTAAGCTGTCTTTGTGTTTATCCACCATGAGACACACCAGTTAATACGCCTTCCGAGTGGAGAATTGTCAGAAGGGTTTAAATGATCCTTACCCTTTGTTGACTTCGAACTACTTCATCATTTCGCTACTACATCAATTGAACAAGAAACAACACAAAGTTTCGGACATTTTAATCTGAGTTATCATATATAGCCAACCTTGGTGACATAATCTGTTGGTATCTCAGTGTAAGAACATAAATCAAGTAATAAGGGAAATGCAGGACGATAAAATTTAGTAACAAAAATCAAACATGTTCGACGGAACAACAAGATGAAATATCTGTGACGAGAATATTAAAGAATTAGTCCTGTAATATTTCGAATTTTACAGTGATAGTTATAATCATTGGACATATATCTCTTCAACAATGAAAAGCTTCAGGTCACAGTCACGTTAGACTAGTGTGGGCCGACTTTTCTTATCATAGACAATATTATCGTTATCACTAGCTCATCTCAGTGCACTATTGCACGTAGACCTTCCCTAAGGGGATTTTGCCCTTAATCAACACGCCGGGCACGCAGGTTGGGGACCAGAGCGCAGCTTCTTGCATTCCCTACGCTGCTACTTGTCGGGAAGCACGACATCCAGCTATGCCTAATTAGGTTACGCTATACCGTCAATTTAAGAAATACGCTTCACAGCAAACTATATAGCCGTTAAAGCAAGCTATATAGCCGTTAAAGCAAGCTATATAGCCGTTAAAGCAAGCTATATAGCCGTTAAAGCAAGCTACATTTAATCATAAAAACGCACGAACGAGTAGCACTGCCACGTTACAGGTGCGTGCCACGATTAACCCCCTTCCCCCACACACACCCCGATACGTGGCTGAAATCTAAACCACTAGGTAATCACTACTTTAACATACTTATCACGTGTCCTACACATGTACGCCTTGTTCATACCGCGACAAAAGTTCTAGGCGAATACAAAGATGTATAGATGTTTATTGATTAAACAATATTTCAATCAATCAATCGTTTATTTATCAATAAATTTATTAATTTCTTTATCGATTCACAGGTCTTGGGTTCTAATCCGAGGTAGTGTCCTACTGGATTTTTCTGACTTGGAATTTCTAGTAGTGGCTCGGAGTCTGGATTTGTGCCCGGTGCACGGCAATAGGCTCACCAGCTATGCCATAGTGGGACGTAAACGTAACTCGTAAAATGTGATAGTGCACTGCACTACTCTGCCTATCTGTTCGGGGACGGATGCGTGATGTTACGTAATTACTTTATAAATATATACATTGAAAATTTTTACAATAATTAGCTTATTACACTAAAGGTGATAATACTGTGAAGGTTTTACTAAAAGTAAATTTTATCCTATCCTTACTCTACTTCCCTGAAAAGTGGAATGTATTTTGTTTGCTCTACATACTCGTAGGCACTCGTAAATAAGGTTATATTGCCCGTTTTATGCCGCTGTACGGTTTAATCAATGCCATATCGCGCACTACAAGCCGTTGTCGTAATTCTTTTTCATTTCCATAAACATTTATCAGGCGTACTTAAGTATCTTTATGGCACTGTAAAAATTTACAAATGTTCGCTTAATTGGAAAAGTGCTTCTATATTTACCAAAACGTTTAGTGTCTCGGCATGGGTCGTCTTCCTACCAGGTTATCTAACGACACTAAGAAAACAAAGTAACTGGTGAAACGTGGGAGTGGTACTGCATTCCTCTGCCTACCTCTTCGGGGATTACAGGCGTGAAGTTACTTTTTTTTTTTTTTTTTTTTATATTTTTCTTTTTAAAAAAATATGCACTTATTACGTTATACTAGAATATTGAGAATTGTATACTTTATTTTAAAAAACAGTTAAAATAATATGCAATATTACAAATATAGAACCGCGTCCCGCGCCCTTTCAGCACCAACACTACAACCCTTAAATACGAGCCATTCGCTCGGAAGAAGAGATTCCTTTGTGAACTCCAATATGCCGTCCCATTTTAAACTTATAATAATAATGGAATTCCCCCAAATTAATTCTGTTATTTTTGTTCTGGCTGGCTTTTAAAATCGCTCATACGACACTAATTTTGTTTTTATCACAAATATCTCTTGATATTCTATTATTGTTATTACGTAGATATGATATTCAAGTTACTTCTAATACGTTCTTAGATTGATATACGGAGATTAATATAATTTTAATATTTACGTGTAGACATTTATATCTATACAATTTCTTAGATATTATACTGATTTTGACTCGTGAGAAGAAATTGATACAGTGATATTGCTTCGTATGAAACTTACCTAATTCCATCTCCTATCTGAACGCGAATAGTCTAGTAATATGAATGAATAATGTAAAAATGGTACACTTAATAATGAAGATATCGTATCGAAAATATCACACACTTAAATGTAATAATAAGTGTGTGATATTTTTCCACACGAAATACGCACTTTCTACACATTTTCTCTATAATACAGTGTCGAGTAGACTAGAAGGCTGTTAGGTATCATGTACTTTCTTCTAGCCTTTTCTTTAAGGTGCCTAGTACAAAAAAAAAAACAAACACACCCAGAGGGTCCATGACTTGTATCAAATGATAACTAGTGATAAGGGCGTACCGGTACATAAGGGTGTCGATATATAGCTTAAGTTTCTACATTTAACCATAAAAACAAACTATAGCAGCAAGTGATATCTATATCAGCTCTAGTGCTATTCGACTAAAGAACTTCAGTAGCTTAGTAGCTTCGCGAAAGTTTAAATGAGCGTGCAGTTACAAGTATTCCGCAAAATAACTGTATACTGAATTGACACCATACAGTGTAATTGTATCGTTTTTGTTGAAAAAAACTCCATATTACCAAGAACTGAGAAAATTGTATAAGCCCGTAGATACGTAGGTACCTAAGGCGGTGTGAATAATTTTCTCTCTTATGCCGATGGTACTACAGGATACTTCTGTCTCTGTTATTAAATGCCATGCATTCGAATATAATTTTCAATTGTTATGTTATCCATCGTTATATTATGTGTTGATATTTATTTTGTTAACTTATGAATTATGCCAATGAGCACTTGACCAGTATTGTGGACTTGAACACATTTTGTTCTGAGGGGAGATGCATGTCCAACAATTAGAGATAAAGTAAGGAAAAATGTTGATAACATGAAATGCGGACTGTGTCAGCAGTCCATTACCTCACTACGAACTTGGTAACAGTGCTGTTTGGTTTAAACCCACAGCAATTGTTTTAAAGCAGTTGTTTAAAATTATCATCATGATCATTATCATCGCCATTATCATTATCATCATCATGATCATTATAATCGCCATTATCATTATCATCATCATGATCATTATCATCGCCATTATCATTATCATAATCATGATCATTCTCATCATCAATATCACTTTTATCATTCCACATACAGAGAAGGGCGATCAGTGGAGATATATCAAGACCATGCACGCTAACCATGCGCTAATTGACAATCGAACATTCAGAAGTAAATGAATAAAATGTTTCTAAAAGAAATAGAGCGAAAATTCTGACTTTCAGAACAAAAAGTACTGTAAATGCAGTACACTTCCAACACTTTCCACTTGCCCGAACCACTTGTGAATCAATTCGTTAACTTTGTTTGCCAAAACCGCGAGTTTTTCGCGTTCGCGTGTGAAAATTGAATAAATAAATATGGATACGTGGCTGAAAGTAAAATGCGTAAAAAATACAACAAAGTTACCTGAAACTCTTTCTATTTCACCGTTTTAGTGTAGTCACGGTGACGACAGAAACCGGCGCTATTTGTACTGAAACGGGCGTGTAGTTTAATTTAATTTGTGGTCACTGCATCTCTCGTACGTTTATTATCGTTTTGAAATAGTACTATTGTTATAATAACGGACACACACTTGCAGTAAAAATATAATTCCTATTTTTTTAATAATACCTGTAGTATATGTTTATTTAATAAGTTTGTTAGTAACTCTTTCGGAAGAGTGAAGCTTCCTATTATAGCCAACCTACTTCTATATTTTTTGCTCTACCCTTTCCTCTTCTTATTTTCTTTCTTTCTTCTTCTTCCACCTTTATCACTTTTTCTTACTCTCACTTCCTCATCCCCCCTTGCTCCCCCTCTTGTACACTCTCACGTTTCACCGATTACGTTTACGTGCCACTATGGAATAGGTGGTGAGTTTATGATCGTACACCAGGCATATATTCATACAGGCATAGCTCCGGGCCACCATTAGAAAATGTAAGTCAGAAATATCCAAAATCCAATTAATGTCCGACCTGGGATTTGAACCAAGTTTCGGCAGTAATTCGGCAGTCTCGCTTGATACCGACACGACCAACGGGGCAGTTAATATCGACGTAAGTAGTTCAGGCGTAGCGTTAAGGTGTTAGTTGGCAAGTATCGATAAAAAGCGTAGTACAAATATAACGTGTCTATCATCCCCATTAATCACGCATCGGGGCTCCATCTGAGGGGAGTTTCGCGAGTTATCGGCAACACTCGTTAAGCGCGCGCTTATCCTTTATAGTACTGAATCACGCACAAATAGATTGAAGATCGGCAGATATGTACGTACTGTTTCTAACTGTTCGTAAAATTTTGTTCGAATCATATTTTGCGATTTAGTTTTAAAACGCTTTTTGATTTTAGTAGGTACTAATGCGGTAATGTTAAAGCAAAAGCGCAAAAGTAGTGATATGTTATTCGGATTGTAATGAAAAAATTACAACTATCTTTATAAATATGTATGTAAAAGATTTGTAGACATTTTAAATTTTTTTGTTTCTTTTGCGTATCTTTCTGAAGACACGAAATATATTACTGTCATAATAAAAATGTTTTGTAAAATCTCTATTAAGTTTCTTATTTGTTTGTTCTTTATATTACAAGAAAACATCTCTTAAAATTACAATCATTTAATGTTTACAGAACGGTTCCAATTTGAACAATATGTATTTGGTTATTATTACAAACAAAGAATTTCAAATTTTATTTTTGTAACAACTTTTAATAAACAAAGACGTTTCCCACGTGGGAGTGTACTGCACTCCTGTGCCTACCTCCAGGGGGATTATAGGGCTTATGTTACTTTTACTTTCGTTACGTTTATTCGAAATAAATGAAAACGAAACCATACAAACGACTAACGTTATAAAATATATGTAGTTAAATGAATACAAAGGATATCGAGTTTATTGTAAATTGGTTTGCGACCGAAGATTGAGAAGTCTTTATGCGACTTGTGTTGAAGGTACTAAATAACAACTTAATATGAGAACTTAAGCCACAGAACTTGGTAGAAGTTTTAAGAAATTTATTTTTTCCGATCCTTTCTTATCTTTCCACTGTTGGAACTTGGGTCTCTTCTTAGGATAAGAGAGTTAAGTCCATGGTTTGCCACACTGGCCAAATGTGTTTGCGCACTTCACGCGCCATTTTTTAACTCAAACGTGTGCATATTTTCTCGCGGTGTTTTTCTTCACCGTTATAACGAGTGTTACAAAACAAAAATGCATGATGAGACAAAATAGTAATTTTGATAATGTATATTATACTTGAAAACACTAATAGGCAGTGGTTAAGGTGCCTGAAAAGGCACCATGTAAATAACCTCTAAAGATTATTTTTTGCAACCAAATTAAATAATTAAAAAAATCAGAAATATAAATAACAAGTCTTTAATATAGGTATTGGTTTACATAATCATATGCACACAACCCTTTTTTGCACCTAGTACATAAAAAATGTGGGCATTTTCCAAAAAGTCTTTGTAGAATCAAGCCTTGTAAACATTTTTTAAACACTCAATCGTTTGTAACCTATACTCCGTAGATTTATATATTTTACAATTATTTCGCTAGTTATGGTTTTCATATATTTTACTAATGCTAGAATTAATAATTTCTGCAACTTAGTATTTTAATTCTAGTGCAAATCCGACGGCTTTTCGCATAACGTCACAATCACACCGTCTGAAACAATTGTCGTCAAAATGTGTATCTGAAAATGTGGGCTCATTTAAACGTTTACGTTTCTGTTTAACTAATTTTAGCACTTTTTAACAACCGTTTATAGTGTAATTTACTTGTTGAACATTTATTTGATTGGAGCGTATAAATTAAATACTAGTTACATCAAAACGTTTTTGTGTGTTTTACATGATTGTTACCCAATTGCTTGTGCTACATGTTTTATTGGTTGAAAAGAAGCTTTCGTTCTGTGCGTTCTTAATTTTTTCAAATTAAATACATAGCTTATAGTCTACAAAACTTTAGCTACATTTCATGAAAGTGGTAACCAACAAATTATGACAATTTATATGTGCCCGACCTTAAAAGCATTATGTTGTCTGCCGTGATCTTCATACAGCCTAATTGTAACATGTATTATATTTTAAACCCTAATATTTTCATCGTTTTTTCTTTTAGTGCGATATAAAGTTGGCGGAAATTTTTGATCGAGATGTTTTCTTGGAATAGTTTTAATGATAGTGACTTGTGTGCTACAGCTGAGCACAACATCGGTTTTATAAACATTTGAACACATAAGTTAAAAGGTTAGTAGCGAATATTGTATTGAGCCAAAGAGGGGCTTTTAAAAAATTTGAAATAAGCTTAAGTCGTGCATTTCAGTGGTTTGTCACTTGTTTCAGAATACACTAGCTCCTTTGAGGATCCAGTTTACGATTGCGCCTCAAAAGTACATTGTAAAATTCGTCGAATTTACAGTCGAATGTCTTCGTCGGACGAAATTTCTCTTACATGTATCCTTTGTTCTTTCAAAGTTTCATTGTCATTCGTTTTACTTTGTGGAGTATCGTTGATATGATAGATTGTATAAATATCAATGTTATAGAATGTTGAGCTAGTTTGCTTTATAGAGTCTTGGTATACAATGTTTGATAACAGGAGGAAATAATGCTTTATCAACTAATCGATATGGTTCAAGATACATTTGTCATGACTGGATTTTATGTATGACATTTTATATATTCCATGTCGACAACCTTCCATTTCCGTTTGAGTTATTTATTTAGTTTTATGTGCAATATAGTAAGGTTACTCTTTGCTGATAATTAATATGATTTCTTAAAATAATTTATATGTATTTCCCGCTACATATATATATTTTATTTATTTTATTTTATTTTATTGGTTTACTAAACAGGACAAAACACTATAAAATAACTAATTACAAAAATTTCTAAATAAATGGTACTTATATATGTGCAAAGTCCTTCTAGAAGTAAACACTTCATGCATTAAAAAAATTAAATTATGATATTAAGCTATGATATATTGATAAAATTGTTATATAATTATGACATACTACTACAGACTTTAACTATGCTATAATATATATCTTTGCAGTATTTGCGCAATGTCTTTCTATTCTATATCTTGATAAGTCTTGCTAAATCTCTTCATATATGTATATATGCTATTTGTATGCTAACTCGAACGTTTTATAGTAAATACATTGTAATATATCTTGCTACTATCTATATTATGTTTCAATATGTGACGAGCTTAAGGCAAAATGGCCTTTATGTTGCAATACCTCGCATTATTTTATAACTCGTTTATTTACCAGCTATAGGTACCCGTATTTGGCGATGAGTGGGTGGTGTTTGCTTGGCGGAAATAAAATCTGACGTAATCTGTTTGGATTGTAAAAATTTGAATGGAAGAAATCAGTTTCTATCAATGTTTAGTGTTCGATAATATTTGGGTATGATAATTATGATATTATGCTTTTCACTCCACGCTGTGACTAATGGAACATTCGAGAATCGTGTTCCAAGTACGCAGTTTAAAACAATGTTTGCGATCGTTTGGCTATAATATGATTTCGATGTTTATTGAGTGTACATACCTTTATACCTTTATGTAATATATTTGTTTAGAAATTGGAGTTGGAAAGTAAAAGTATTTAGATAATCTTATCGATATAAACGAAGCATTATTTCAAATAAAAATATTTTTTGACACAAAAGGTACATATGTAATACATATACACATATCTTTACGCCAGGTCCCTTGCGGGTTAGACAGAGCATAAAATGCCAAATATCTCAATTCTAACACGCCTGTCGTGCTTCTTCAACAAACATATGATAAATGTTTTTTATAAATAATCAACTGATCCAAAAAGTAGAACAAAATTCGGACGAATTGTTCCGTCGACGTTTCATACATTGAATAGTTTACCAACCTACATCCTTGAATACTAGATGCACGGCGGGCTACTACTACATTTTTTTTAATATACATGTTCCCGGAACGAAAACATTTGACTCCACATTTCTTATCCGGGTGGCCAAGAAGTGACTCTATGACTTTTCAAGACAAAAGTGAAAAGGTTTTTTTACACGGCGTTATCCATCTTAAACACATCTGCGCTTTCCGCGAGGCGGGATTGCGGCCAATCGCTAGCCTAACATAAGATATACAAATTTAAAATGTCATATTATTAATAGCCAGAACAAGAACCAAAAACAGAGTTCTGTGGGCATTGTGACTCAGTTCGCCTACATTCGTACGAACATACGAATACAGTGTGTGTATTAAATAAACATGTTTGTTACATAGTATGTTATCAGTTGCAATAAGATACACAACGAATGTGTGCTCCGATGTGTCTGATGCGCTGTTGCGTCACGGATGGCGGTCGAATGCAATTTTTAATACCTTCCATCACTAGTGTATAGACAAAACTGGTTTGTCAAATATTTAAAATGTACCGCAACTATTTAAATAGGGATCAATTTTGGAATATTATGTACCGTATCATTCAATTCTATTGTATATTTCTATCGCTAGAGAACAGGGCTAGTATTAGCTGTTTATACATCCGGTTAAAATCTACTTGGAAACACTTTAAGACACCAATCACACAGTTAAGTTTGTTATACACTAGAATAATCTCCTAATAGCAAATTGATCTATTTTTATACATGTGTATATTAGAATTGCACAAAAAGCAAAAGAATGGACTGTAAGGCATTCTATACTTACTACTGTCGAAAGCCGCACTATGCCCATAAACCTTGGTACTAAGAGTAGTGACCAGAATCTAAGAGGAGAAGGATAAAAATTATCGAGCATGACGATCACATTGAATTGCTTAAAGGCAAATTTTAAACAAAAGACTCAATGCTACAATCAAATATTTTATCCTCTAATCCATGACTCACTCTAACTACTTTCAACTGCCTCAGATTGACTTACAGATGAACAGATTATGCAAAGTCTCAGGAATCCACACGATCTGCAGGTTTCTCCATTCTCGCGCCCCGGTTACCTGATCAGCAGTTTAACTCATTGTTTAAATATAGAAATGAGCAGACCAATGTGTTTTTTAAAAGCAATGCATTATTGGACAGGTATTTTCATTTGTTAGTCTCAATTCGTTTTTTTATTGGAAGGGGGAGGGGAGAGTTCATCGAACTCAGTGTAGGTGACAAAATCATCTGTCAAACATCGGACTGCCTCGTTGACTTCTCTATAATAAGTAATCATGTTTCTAAATATTAGATTTTTATATTTCGTCTTGAAGATACGAAATTTAACTCGACAAGCATTCCCTCTTAGTTTGTCTTTTGGACAGATACAGAAACGGCTTGCCACAATACTCCAAAAAAGTGTATCATTTTAAGTGAATAAAGTCAAAGTCGCATTTAGAATTCACCTCAAATATTGTTTTAAATTGTTCATATTTAAAGACAAGTTTTATTGAACCATTTTTTTTGTTAACTCAAAATAAATTGACGTAAAATAACAAAAATGATTTTACATTGTCAATTCATACTTTAGTAAAACATTGTGCACAAAATCTAAGAAGCAATTTATTTGCCATTTTAAATTTTCCGAAGTGCAATAAAATACAGATAACAAACCTTTTTTGGAAAAAAGAAAACTTTCATCTCATATTATTTTCCTTTCCACTCAAATCAGTTAACATTTTACATTAAATCATTAGGTTTTAAATAGTCAACGATAATTTTATTGTATTTTTAAATATATTTAAGTATGAAAATGAGTGTTTTGTGCGGATATGTGTTTAATATGCCGATGTCAAGGTCGCTGCGTACGTGGGGAGTGTTCGCAACGCAGCAGACGCACTGGGGACTTCAAACGAGAAAGCGTCTGACATAGCTATTAAGAAAGTAGTGAAGAGATAGCTTTAATGTATCCTGCTTACTGGAATCTTATCTTATTCTGTAATCTCATTAGTTATTATTATTATATCATCATGCCAGGTTATTAACGGGGTAGGCTGAGAGCACCAAGTGTCAAATATCTTTCTTTGTACTTCAGATCAAAAGTGCGTCTTTTAAATTCACCATCCGCTTCAAATTATGTATATTATTTATAGATACATATATTTATCCCTTGTTTTATTTCATTTACCTATTAAAAAACTAATTGGGAAGGTTTATTGATAAATTTAACGTGTTTCATATATAATAGTGTTAAAACGCTTAATTTTGTATTAGTCATGAATGTGCTCTTCCTGAATTGTTCTCAAACCACTAATATAATATAAACAAAAGCTAATGGGTATATTACGCTTTTTTCGAAATATTATGCGCTAATAGCGTTTAGCGACCATAACCTATCCTCTGTCCCGGGTTGAGACCACTTTCCCTCACACGGCGATAACGTCCATCTTCATTGATAACTTACCGCCGCAAAGATTAAATGCGACGCAGATGTGGCAAGACATGAAACGAGACTTTTTACATCGTGACGTTGTGTACTTTATTCCCTCTTAATCATTGTACTTTAATAATTTTGTATCTTAAGGTTTATAGTAGTACCTACCGTATAAATAAAATAAAAAAGTAATTTTTGAAACAATTGGAGATTTGACAAATAATTGTTTTTATTTTATCTATACCTATAAATTAGGAAATAAATTATTTACACAGTCATCGTTTTCACTGAAACAATTTTAAAACATCCGAAACAATTATCAACAAAAAGGAATACGTACCTACACGCAACGAAAATGCTAACCCGGTCGCTTTATTAATTGCAATTATAATTATTATAATGATTTTTATTATGTGCATTCATAAAAAAAATCATAAATAAACTAAATGTAATACACTCCGTCGTTTTACCAGTTTTAAGAATAATAAATGTAATTATAAGAATAATAATAAAGACAGTTATGACCTGAACTATGTGATTGCAGTTTTATCGGAAGTTTTAAACGTTGAAATAAACGAATGTTCGTTTAAACGCGTGCTCTTTGGGTATTAGCAGCGGTTGCTTTCGCGAGCGGTCGAGTCTACATAACGGCTCCGGCGAGAGACGCGGGCGCACGTCTCGCGAGTGTTGTGACGTTTCGAGAACGTACGTGTGTCAATTGTAACGTTAACTGTGTGTGTTGTGACATATTGTTTCCTGTTTGTGCCACAATAACTGCATCAGGATTGAAGCGCAGGTGATTTTTTATATTCCATTGATATATTTCATAGGTTGCGATTTAGTTGTATTGTGATGAAGTTAGAAATCGTTGATTTTTTCGCTTGCTTAACATGGACACGTTTGTTTTCTAAATGGTTTGATCGTTATATTTATTTTATGGGAGACGAATGTGAATTGATCGTTACTGTAATGGCTTATGTCAAGGAAATTTTGATATACACAAAATAAATACAAGTATCTACATAGGTAAAACACTTGAAATATTAGGTAATAAAATTAATACATATCCGAAAAAAAATTATAGTTCAAATTTGTGAATAATTTAATCTATGTTAGTATAGAAATAATTGAAACATCGGAATTAATTTCACGCTTACAGACCCACCTACATATATTTCTGTGTTCTTTCAAATA
>DWTO01000955.1:0-18090 GCA_018244755.1 Jemadia pseudognetus
CCTGTGGGCGGGCAGTTGCGTAGGCGGTGCGAGAAGCCTCCTCGGGGAGGCTATTGACTGCAATAGGCTGATAATGATGAAAAATCTCGTGTCACAGTGTTAGTGATCGAACTCCTCTGAAACGACCTGACCGATTATTATTTTTTTTTGTGTATATTAAGTAGGTCTGAGAATAGGTCGTATGCTATTTTTGTGCCTTTAAATCCAAAATCTATCCATATCCAAAAAAATCAATTATTTGAGAAAAATGTTAAAAAATATTCTTTTGTAGATATTGTTTATAACTTGTACCAAAAATACCTATGACCCGTAAGTTTTACATTTCTACCCTCGCCTTCTATTTTTATATTGCGACTTAAGTATTTTTTATGAAGAATATTCAACTACCTAATTTAACTGTCATTCTTTTTTCAAACATTTAAAACATTGAAACATTCACAATCGATTATTTATGTTTTATTTAATAATCAAAATATTCACTAGAAATAGTTTCTATGGCAGAACGTTTGCTGCATTAGGTAGTTATGTTATAGAAAATGATTCACCGATTACCTTTAGGTTACCCTAAAACATGAATTCATTATCACGCCGTCTGAGATTGGAGCCTGCAGACGAACGCTTAACCTCACGAATAGTATGTATCGTATTTACATTCGCAGTCCTCGCAACCGCATCCTTCGAATTTGCTTAATTTCTGCTGCAATTTAAATGCGTTACGTAATGTAGCGTTAAGAATTTCTTTCTTTGCGAGGAATTATTATCGTGGCAAAGCGTATCTTTATGTTCACGTGCATCTTACGTGTATTATGTGTAATTGCGTTTGTCGGCGCGCAAGGAAGAGTGCCTAATTGGTGTTTCTTTCACAGGTTTTAAAATTCCGCGATGTGGGCGCTAATAGCTCTGGCCGTGGCGGCGGGGGCGTCGCGCGTCCACTCCGCGGGCTACTGTTCCACAGACACCTTCGTGACGAACTCCTCGACGATGCACTTCACCAAGGAGCCGATCCCATTTGAATACGGATTCCAGGATAAATTCAAAAGCATCTACTGCTGCGTCAAAGGATACAGAAGCATAGAATGGTAAGTGAGAATGTTAAGTTATGCACTGATCAAAATGACACTCACGCCATTACGATTGCCATGTAAAACGTATTTCGATGAACAATGCGCAGGTGCGGGGACGCCAAACATAAAAACTCTTGGAAGTTTCGTCCATTGTGTTCGCATATAAAATGATAATCGTCTTTAGTGACACGATGTCTCGCCTGCGCTGCCCGTGAGACGTGCGTTCCCTTGAGAATATGTAAAAATGTGTCCCAAACACATTCGTCAACTCTGATTCTAATCAATATTGAAATCAAGTCAAACGTAAAACATTATTACATATTGTTCTCACTCATACCTAGATATTGCGCAGAGCAATGCCAAGAAAAATAATTGTCTTTGAAATTTTGCGTTGGTGTTTAATTGAACTTATTGCTAGGCCAGTAAAACTCGTATCTTTTCGATCATACATATGTAAATGTACGAGTTATAACATATTTATACTTAAGTACATCAAGTATACGTATGTATGTTCAGCACAGGAGCTACTAATGCAAATGAACAATTATATCAAGTCAATTTACTTATGTATGCATTGTTAATTACGTATCAGTATTGAGTATCGGACTATTATATTGCATTACTATATATTATTACATTTGTATATAAAATATAGTGGACCAGGTGGGCTTTACCCTGTCAAAATGTTGGCTTGTCTGCTTAAGCAGGTTTAGTTAATGTTTCAGTCAAATTTGTTTTGTTTTCCTTTTCAAAACATCATCAATTATTAATTATTTTCTTTTTAGTTATTACGTAAACGTAACTGGTGAAACGTGGCAGTGCGCTACTATCTCCTGCCTAGCTCTTCGAAAATTACAGGCGTGATGTTACGTACGTATTAATTTAGTAACGTAACAATAGGAATTTGAAACTGCTACAATATTGGCTAGTAGGAGCGGGGTATTTTGCGAAAATCCAGCGGTACTAATTGAGATAGGGTAATTTCGCAGTATACCAATCCGAATACAGAGTATGCATTCGGATGGATGAATTGCATACACCGATATAGTATATATGTACCTTCGTACAGTGCAACCCACCCACCACCCGTGAACAATATAAACACTATAACAAACCATTCGCTATAATTGCAAGTCTCCGGATAATATTTGTAAATCATTATTATCTTTCAACTTTTCACTCAAAGAAATGTGTGTCCATGTCGACTTGAGCCTTGTTGAAGCAAGCGCGAGTTCCTATCAATAGACAGGTCGTTAGAAGAGAGGTTGTACTGTTGACCTTGTTCGCCCTAATCAATCTCGTGTCCGGCTTTAGCCGCGAAGGGAGGAGAGGGGAGGGCCCACCCCTCACGCGTCTCGTATGTCATAGCTATGCTTATAACCTTTCACTATGTTGACCCAACAAGGACTCCATTGTTTTGAGAGAATTTGTACGTTACATGAAGTACCTACTTTTTCATTTTGGACATTTTTGTTTCTTACTAATTAATCCTGTGGATACCTATTTTGGTTTTATATTTAACAACGTTCGTATTAGTAATGGTGAATGAATTTGGTGAAATAATGACTGCGATAATAATGTTTTAATCCCAATACATTCTAACATACAGATAATATATGTACATATACCGACCTATGTTCACGCCACGTTCTTCACGAGCTAGATAGAGAACTACACTGCAGCTACAACTGCAGACCTGCTGTATACAGATAATAGACATTTCAAATACACACATTTTCAGCCTAAGTCCACTGTTAGACAAAACTCCCACTACCCTTGAGAGTCTACGGATATGCCTTACGCGGGGCATGCGGGTTGGGGGTCGCAGAGCACGGCATCTCGCACCGCCTATGCCGTTGCCCGTAGTTTTATCACGTGCACTAATACCTCGGCTTATTCGTCCAGATCGATCATTCGAAACACGCCCGCAAGTGCGCACCTGGCACTGCCGGGCAGGACACGTGCTTCCCCGAAGTGCTGATTGATCTTATTATACTGCTCCGTGTCACCGACTCGGCTCGCGGGCGCACTATCGGTTACATGTGTACATCGCACCGTATTAGCGTGAACATATGTATATGCATTGCTGCGGCATCTTTATAACACCAATCAACTCGTGATTTGACGAGTAAAAGTGTCTCAATCAATTGGGCAAATGTCTCTGATAGTAGGTGAAGTTGTTCGCTAGTTCCACTTGATTGAATAACGCGATAGAATGGTCATTCTCGCCAGTGGATCAGCATCATCCGACCAACGAGTAATACCGTTGCCTCCGGCTTGCACCTTCATTTTTTAGCGCCTTAAGTGCTTTTTATTCACGTCCACACATCTGTGTGCCGTGCCTTTGGTAATGAACAACTACTCGTACATGTTACATTGGTCTATTAATAAATTTTCCTACATATATCTTAGCTCTCTCTGATTCTCTTTCAGTGTCTGAACACTCGGCTATTTGTCTTCGCGAATGAGCGACATTCCATTTAAAAATCTTTTAATTTACAAACAAATCCACAAATGCTTTTCTACTATATACAGTGATATTTTGATTGAACTACAAATATTTTATCCGGTCCAACCTCCTTTTGATTGTGTACTGTCGTATTAAATTCATTTGCGTGACTCAGAGCGCTTACGATATGACATGTGAGGCATTGGGCCGACAGGCAGAAAGGATTATGTCATTATCCACTTGTTCCAACTAGTTGTACATTATCTTATTTGCTACGTAATCAGATGGCCTACAATATTGGCCACTACACGTAGATGTAATTAGAAAACAAATAAATATTCGGTGTAATTATTACTTTTATAAAAGTTACTTGTCTAAGAAACAAAAACGTAACATCACGCCTGTTATCCCCGAAGAGGTAGGCAGATGAGTATAGAACACTCCCACGTTTCACCAGTTACGTTTACGTCCCACTATGGACTAGGTGGTGAGCCTATTGCCATGAAATCTAAGAAACAGATGTCAAATTCAAACGTCGGTTTAGACTGTTTAGTTAACAAAGTAGATAAGTAGCCAGTATTAAACGTTACAAATAATGATAATGAAATAATTATGCTACTGAAACAGCGGATTACGCATAAGCGTTGTTAGTCACATTCTTTCAGTGATGCGACCAATGTTTTATCAATTGCCGTTATCAAGACGACATTGTATACCGATCGGAATGACGTTATTGAGAATCTATGCAATCCATGTTACCTCCGAAGTAACAGCGAATTAGGTTTTAAGAAAGTCTCCTTGCCTCCGGAGGGCACGCTAAGTGTCTCGACACACGGACTGCTTTAAAACTGCACGCCAGCTGCAGCATTGCAGTTTAGCTGCCACTATTGTTCGGTTGACATACCTGCCTTGAAACTGTACACCGTCTGCAAACACGCTGCGCAATCTGTTGCAACGGATGTGCAGTTCTAATGCAGTGCACGCGTATAGACACTAATCAATGAACTTGTGAGACAACAACGCAGTATATACTGGCGGGTAAGCATTCTCGAATACTCTAAGAATAATAAACATAATTTGACTTCATTACACTAGACTCAAGTCCTGCAGTGGGACTGTACTAGTTTGCGGCCTGCCTTCTTCATAATGTTGATATAAATGTTAATCATGTTGATATGATGTTCAGAATGTAATTAATGTTTTAATCTAATTTTAAATACGAATAGCCAAATTTCAATATTAAGTCATTAGTTTTTAACAGATTAGATGTTAATAAGAGAAGTAGGTTGTATGTTAAATAACTTTATATGTAGCTTTATCAATATTTATGAGCAATTTGTTATCGTATGTAATGCAAAGGTAATTGAGTAGTTTAGTGCAATACATTGAACTTTACTACGATTTTCTACCTAAAGTTATTGTTTAAAATGTAATACCGAAGGAAATTCACGTGATCGTGGCTAATTGAATACGACTTGTTGTGCACACCACTTGTGTGGTAAATTTCGAAGCTATTTTTGAAATTTACTACCGTCGTAATAATAAGGGACCGTACGAATAAACAGTCGCTAACTCGAATTAAGTCATCAATTATTTTTAATGCACGGAGATAAATGTATAGTTCAATTTTATCTCCGGCGGCAACAGATGCGTGCTCGATTCCATTACTTGTATCTGTATACAGCTGATGTCCTAACCTATAAATAATTCTCGGTAAGGGAGTCGTGTTTGATAACCGTCACGACATAGGTACATACATGTGGCAGTGTGCAGTGCTTCCGACAGATGAGGATTACGTATTCACAAACGTCAAGACAATGGATCAAAATGAAAATGTATATAGGTACTTACTTCCCAGTTACAAATTCATCGTTTAAGCAATACATCATCTGTACGTTCCTTCGTGGACACGAAGAAAGTCATGAATAAATAAATGAAATAAAATGAATATGAATATAAATGAAATAAAATGAAAGTCATGAATAAATAAATGAAATAAATGATGTCCTATAATTAATGCGTTAAAACGTAACTTCACGCCTGTAATCCCCGAAGGGGTAGGCAGATGAATGCAGAACACTGCCACGTTTCACCGGTTACGTTTACGTCCCACTATGGTTAAAACTTTGAAACGATTAACTATTTTGTCTTTATTATGTTGAATCGAACTTTGCGAATACCATTTAGTTTTGGCGCGGCGTCCGCCCGTGCTCCACCGCGTGGGGTAAGTTCTTGACGCGAGCGGGGGCACTGCGAAATGTACGCCATTATATCGCCATTATGTGATGACGGGTTCACGCGTGCAAGTTCGTTTACCGGTAGCGTTTCTCGGAACATTGTCACTTGCGTGTTTTTAGCGGAGTCATTACATACCTAGACGTTCAGAAACCACATCGGGCGCGTCCACCGTCGCGGCCGTGAACGCCGTATTTTGCCATCTTGTCTGTATGGGAAGTAAATGAAACTGCCGTAGAACGATCGCTCTCCCGCATAATGGATGCGCTAGTGTGGAATCGAGAGTAAAGTGACCGGTCCGTCATAAATCCATTGGCAGCAGTCCGTCGGAACGAGTCGCCGGAGTCCGGGGAACGTTTTATTACCCCACTTTTACTTTTATGCTTCGCTTCTCGTCTCTAGTGGACCTTAACTGCAACATATCAGGTTTTACTATCGAACGATCCTTCGTCCTGTTGATTCTTTCTGTATGTCAAAATTGGCTTCCTAATAAATCAATCTACTACAAACAAGCCCCGATTTAATAACATGTTGGAGATTCGTTTTGTATCCCTGTTCGTTAATGCATTCGTTATGTTTACACACGTAGTTGTATTGTCTATATTGATTCCCATAGTTTATACATTTAAAACGCGTCTACATTTGCTGTTTAAGAATTTCCAGATTTCTCCCTAGTGGGCTTCCAATGCGCGCGTCGAGTTCGTTTAACTGGCGTGTACCGTTCTTTCCCCTCATTATGTAGTTGACAAAGGGCCTGGTGCCGATCGTGAATAGTACCTGGCCGCTCGCGAGCTGTATCTGCGAAGGTATCGCACGTCGCCGCAAACCTGTATTGTGGCGGTTCCCGGAAGGCGCTTTGTTGCGCGCCGCTGCCCTGCCCCCTCCCTGCCCCTCGCCCCCATCGCCGTGCACTGCTCCACGGAACCAGCCAAGCTGCAAGCTGCTCGAGACCCTCGCCTGTCTCTTTCTGACATCTTTAATACTATTGTCATTGTCATACCTCACTGATACCTACGTATTTCAGTAAGTGGGTAGTAAGTTATTATTACTTTTGATTTATTTGTGGGGACCATCTGTGGGTACGACGCATCTGCCAAAACATAATTATTATAAGCACTTTAACATTACTGGCTGAGTTTTTGTATGCGGTCTCGCAGGTGATAAAGTTGTATATAATATACATATGTAGGTATGTCGGAGCGGTCCTTGCGTTACGCATCATTTAGTACATTAATATTCCTGATGTTGTCTTTAAACTTTTAGTGATTATTAATTTTATATCATTCTTTGCTATAACACTTCTAACTATGATATCAAAAGTTTATTCCTATCAATATATTTAATTCGTGGAAGATCGATAACGCGACGGATTTCCAATAATGATACTGGAATTATCATCTATGTGCTACGTGATAAACCGTGTCCTTTCATCTTTCTCTTTAACAGATTAATATTTATTGTAATAACATAAATATATTGCATCCAAACAGCTGTGCATTACTTCACATTCGCGGACATTGCGAATGTTGACGTGTCAATACGGGTGTTTCAAATGGCCGTTTTTAATACAATGCCCCTAATGAAGTGGCTATAAAATATACAAAACATCGAGAGGCGTCCCGCCGCGTCCTCTAACAAAAAACCGATGGCTTGTCTTGACATGTTAAAACGACTCGATTTGTTGAGCGAATTTATTTTTCGAGTCGTATTTTACAACCGTCCGCGGGCCGCCGCGCGCAGGTAGGCATAACGCGATGTTTAACTAATTCATTGATTGTGTCCTCGTAAAAACGACGTGTTCTACAAAAACTCTTTTATCTTTCTCTGATAATGAGAACTTATCGTCTAATTAATATTGCATGGCTTCATTGCTCCGATTGATTCATTTATTATAGCAGAGGTCCCCAAACTTATTTCGTCTAACGCCCACGTTGAAGATAAGATTTGTAGCGCCCCCCATTTTTTTTCAACTTAAAAATCTCAATAACGTATTAGTCTCGCCTGGAGTTTAATTAAACCTATGTTTTTCAGGAGACTTTTTTTATCATAGAAAGCAATAATAATGCAACTTTACACTATTTAGAGTACTTTTATTCAAAATTAACAACCCCTTGCCGCCCACCTCTAGACCTCCAGCGCCCACAAGGGGGCGTTATTGCCCACTTTAGGCAAGGCCAGTTTTATAGTATTGGACGTACGATGACTGTTACTAATAGCGGTCCGCGGTGGTCGAAACCTTACAGTCACAATGCTCGCCACATTTATCTACCGTATGATCAAACTCCGCGAGTTCATATTTTTTCTCGACATGGTTTTGGAATACAATACCTCTATAAATATTTTTTGTCCACATCTACTGTTGCCGTTGTTATGGGACAAAACTTCGATCCAACTGAACAATGAAATCCGTCTAGTAAGTATTGGGACATGTCAATTGGAAATAGATTACTTCGCTATGTCCACCAAAATGAACTAGGTATTTGTTTAATATTGTTGTGATCTATAAAAATGTAGAAAAATAAGTATTTTAGCATAATATCGTTCATTGTCATGTTTAGAAATAGGTGCATCTTATATGTATTTGGTATAATTTAAAATTTGTAGGAGGATATAGCAAATGTGTTTCAGGTCCTCTTTTTTGGTTGTATATTTTTTTGGTATTACAAGGTACCTACCAAATTGATTTAATTTATTTACCAAACTTTCTGTATTCAGGTTTCCTGCGACAGGAAATGTCAATGAACTTTAATGCACACGAACTCATTGTTTGGTTTCATTCATTATTCTCTGTGTTTCGACTAACATTCTGTAAACAAATATATGGTATTTCATGCAAATCAGATGGTCCTCGCATCGTCCAATTCATCTATCCAATAACTTTTCATTGTGAAATCAACGCTATTGTTATATTCGAGGCTTGTTATTGCAACATAGTATGTAGGTAGCCATCGACGCCTAGGATTACATTGTATTATTTCTCGAAGTGAATTCGATGCGTAATTGAAACTAGTAATATGATATGTGTAGCGGACGCCTCGGCGACGGTCACTGCTTGTGCATTCTGAGAACAACTAGTCAATTAAGGACGGATCAATTCATTGCACTTTGATTTACCAGAATTGTACTTTAATGTAAACAATGTATAAAAATCTCGACTCAATGGAAATGTAAAGACTAGTTTTTGTTGTTGGTAAAATGCACAGTCGCTCGTACCTAACTGATTTATTTAAGTTCAGCGCTGGTCAACTTTCGGCTGTTTCCGTCGCATTGATACGTGCTCACGTGTCAATTTAAATTTATCGGAGAATAATCGAAGTGACACGCTCAGCTCCGAGGGAACACGAGCGGTGTCGCATGACAGTAATGGCGTGTGAATTACACGCGAGCGCAACCGAAATGAGCCCAATAACCGGTAATGATCCGTAACGGAAGTGGCAGTTTGTTGAGATCAACCGATGGCCACTGCATCTTGGCTCTATTCACACGCGTCTGTTCTCCGCGGCTTGGTTCTACTCAGACAACATGTCGTTGACTCGCGAGGACGGTTGATGTTCTGGCATAGGCTCGGGTTCATGTTTAACAAAGTTGAACTTAATACTTTTTCATCATTGACTCATTTGTTCTCTCGGTATTAGATAGACTCTCCTCTAAGAATGAGATAAGTTCAGGGCATCGTTTTTTGTTTCATCGACGAACATAATTTCGTAGGTTCCTTCTATCGAGGCCAACCGCCGTATAAAAAATCTATGTAATTTAATTACCTTTGAAAAAACTTTTCAAACATTTTAATTGGAATCGAAACTCCCATAACGCAGAAGTTTGCGAGTGCACATTTATGCAACATAACATTTCGCGAGGCGCATACTTCGCTCTGACATTTGTCGTTTATTCGAGCGTGATTCGTGAACGTTCTATACGAACATTATTTCTTCGAAATCAATTTCAAATGATACCTAATTCTTGCGGTTGCTGACGTACTTTGCGTAACTTTATGTGTGACTATTTATGTCTGTCAATTTCGCTTTTTTCTTTATATCTTAATAGTTTCATTTACCATTATTTATAGAAAAATATATTTTTCGAGTTAGATACATTTTCGAAATTATTGCATGAATAATTGAATTTGATATTTGTAAAAATAAATTGAGTAAACATCGTAATAATGGTATCTACTCGTAATATGTCTAACATATTACTACATTTATAAAACCTATGTTAATCTATTTGTTGAATATATTTCTAGAACCCATGCATGTGATTAAAACTTCTTCATTTTCAGTCTCCTTTCTATTGAATTAGTAAACATTAATAAACCACGAAATGTCGAAAACGGACAAAACCTATGCAAGAAAACCGCACGTAAGATCGAGAAACAATGCAACTCGGCTCACGTTGGCATGAGAGACAATTTACTTTTATTCCACGGTGGTATGCGCTATAAAATTGCCGTATGAAATTACAAAACACACGATAATAAGTTAATCGTATTTGGAGCCGCGATGCTTTGACACACGCTATTGTCATTAGTGCAAGAGTGTACGTTATTGTGAGGACCACCGGCGCGCTGCGGCGAAGAATGTCGCGTGGGAAACCCGATACAGATCTCGAGAGGGCATGAATGGAGATATGTACAGTGTACGGTAAGCGGAGCTGAGCTTTTAGTGTACCGTCTCCAATTATAAGAATAGGATAGGAATAGATGCTTCTCATTTGACATGTTATACGTCGGCTCTATTTACTTGAGAGTTTTGGCTTTTAAATGCAAGTTTTGAGAAAAGTTTTATTTTCATGAGTTTCAAGTACTTACGCAGTTATTCAAGGAAATCTGCTGATAGTGATTTCCTCACTGTTAGTAAGTGGGAAAGAAAGGAAAAATGATATCTATGTACATTAATAAAATTACCGTACTACCTGTGCCGTTATGCTCACACTAATGGTACCTATGAAGAGAAATAAGAAAGCTAATATTTTCTTATGACTAATGCAATGAGTCTATCGAAATTGCCATTTGATCTCTCCTGACTTAGAAATACGTACATTAGTGTAAAAGTTAAATCTTTCGCCGATGGACTTCGCTATTAAATTCATAATCCTATCAAGGAGATTAGTTTGTTGACATATAGAAAAACGACAGGCCCTATGTAATTGCTTCTTGAATTTATTTAAATAGTGATTACCGTTTGTTTGAACTATATTAATAATCGTGTATCGTACGGGCTCACGCTTCCTTACTCTAAAGATTACCAGCCGAGCTAACAAATGTCTTTTACGCGAACCGATATTCAATCTCAAGGAAGGTATAATGTATTCGCCGACGACTCGAGTCTACGCCCTCGGAGCATCAATTCTTGAATATCGCATGATAATAATAATTCATGCAATAATAGACATTG
Source organism: Jemadia pseudognetus (assembly GCA_018244755.1). NCBI lineage: Eukaryota > Metazoa > Arthropoda > Insecta > Lepidoptera > Hesperiidae > Jemadia > Jemadia pseudognetus. The sequence continues at coordinate 11,142 of DWTO01000955.1, forward strand.
CGCGGTCGTCGATTCGTATGGGTTGCGAGAAATGTAGTGTGGACTCGTTATGTCGCCGCCGCACGTTCGGCAAATGGCTTCATCGGGGAAATTAACATTCGGACAGCATCTCGAGCCGCCGCCCCGCGCCCCGCGCCCCGCGCCCCGCCGCGGGCGCGCGCGCCTCGCCCCGGCCCACCTCTTCAACAAATATTGAACCTCGCTCAAGACCTCCGTCGAGGTGTCGCCTTCTTAGTATCCGTAGACAAATAGCATTTTTTCAGCCCACTCAAATGAATGGAAATTATTCCATTCACTGCCGGCCCGACATTCGTACGATCGTCCATAATCGATTTGCAAGATCAAGTAGATACCTGCATACATTCTACATAGATCGGTAAAGTTTTATACGTTGTCTATAAATGCCATGAAAAGTTTTTTGTGCCCCGGTAATAATTACGTAATAATTTATATAAAGCCGAGCGCGATAAGGTATTAGATCCGTAAGCGCTGTTTCCCGCCTCTGACTCACCGCGCTCACGAGACGTCTGTCAAGGCTTTAAGGTTGCTTATACATATTTCTTATAAATATTTGTTAACATTACGCTAGTGTAAGTAATCATAAATATATTCTTATAAAAAATATACTGAAATATTACCGATTCGTGAGCGGAAAATTCCCAATATATCTCCTCCACTTGTCTGTTCTATTTGCACATGATAAGCGTCAATCAAAGTCAATTTTTTAGGCCTTATTTATTTCTCCGAAATAAATTTGTTATGATGTCGGGCTACGTTTAATTATAATTTTTTTCACGTACGTTAATATTTATAAGTTAAATGTAGTATGATTTGGTGGGTTACAATTTGATTATTTAATTATAGAATAAAATTATCGCAGTTATATTGGCCTAGGTGAGATATATTTTTTTACCACTCACGCTTAGGTCTCACATCTGAAACTATTAATTATCTAATTAAACCCGCCAGTACCTACTGTTGAATATTTTATTTACCTTAATACCAAATAATTGTCTAATTAAACCCGCCAGTACCTACTGTTGAATATTTTATTTACCTTAATACCAAAGAAGTGTCCCCTTATGATTTATTTAAGTGACCGTGTAGTACTCAGTATAATGCACTAACAACTATTTTATAATAATAATGACTTTTATAATACACAATTGTAAAGAGAAACGAATAATTTGCATGTCTAACCAAACGTCACACTGACATTAAATTGAGATATTTGCTCGACACAGCCCTTAGGATGGTCGGGCGCATGACTTATAATTGTGTGGGGTAACGTACCCTTAATGCTACCCAAAGTCCTAAAGTTAAGAGAAATGTATTATTAATATATCTTTGGTTTGAATAGATAATTTGTAAGTCGTTTTGTGTTCTCCTTACACTACAGTATACAGAATAGTATACAATGCAATAAATACAATACTATTGTGTACTATATACGAGTATATTATAACTATTGTGTTATAGTTATTACAGCTTTATATGTATGTTACATGACACTCAATAAGTCGTGCTTTCAATTATCGCTTAGTGATTTAACAATTACTAGTCATGCGTACTGTAGGGCTGCCAAAATTGAATAACTTTCGTTTGTTTATTTAATAACCAAATATTTACATATTATTATTATATTAGTACCTATGTAACATATAAATGACGATATACATCGGCAACGCCACATAACACAGCAATTCAATTTCTAAACGGGGAAAATATATAACATAATTTATGTGTTATATTGGCGCGCATAACTTCGTCCCACGTTAACGAAATACTAATATTTTTGTTCTCCCGAACACCAAATAAAATATAACTTCAAAAATTGTTAGTCATTTGTAATGCCTACTTGTGTGTGCTGCATCGCCATCCCTCGTCATAATTTACGTACAGTTTTTACGTCAGTTGTCACCGTCCATTACAATAGAGTACCGCGAACAGCAACTCCTGCATTACACGCGATTTATCCCAATTGAAGGTTACATGCAACGTTTTCGCCGTCGCAATGAATACCAAGAACTTAACTCGTTCATTATTAATGTTTTGTAACATTTGTCATTACGTAAGGTATTCTGCTTACTATTCTCAGTTCAGTGTGTTCAATGTTATGCTGTGTTCCAATCACAAGCACGTGTTCATGTTGATGCGCGTTTTATCCAAATCGCTGCTGCGTTAGACCGTACCGCACCGTACCGATACATATTTGATCACTAAGTTTGGCTTTTATGAATTTTGAATTCTAGTTCTGAATTTTTACTTAACAGATCGTTAACACTGTTGTACGGAGGATGTGAAAAGTCATCTGTTAACATTTTAAATTGGAATTCTAAGTTTAATAATTTAATATTAATACATATACTTACACATATACATACATTTGTTTTGACAAATCCAAAAATAAACATTTTTAAAAGTATTGACACTCCTACATTAGCCTCCAAACTTACACATAAATAAATGAATAGATGTAAATGCGACAGTGAGGCTCCGCGGTGGGTTTCTACAGAAATGGTTTATTATCTCTTAACACCATAATTTAGAAGGTTCCTATTGTACTCATCACCATGGTTTGGATTAATTTATATGACAATTATTCTTTATTTGTCATTTGTTTGTCTTGCTCATACGTATAGTTCCAACCTTCTTTATCTTTCCAACAACTGCAGCAGCACTGAGTGTACTCTGCCACGTTGCTCCAGTGCGGATGCAGTGGAGACGCGGGCTAATGAGCAACCCCTCTGTGGTACGTTTTCAAGCCGCTCTAAACGACTCCTCTTTAATAGTTCTTACCTAACAGTAACAACTGGGATCGAATTGCTCAACGTTTCTTTTGAAGCACAGGAGGGCTCGTGAAAATTGACATTAATGGACACCCGTTCAAGTGCTGACCGCGCCCGGCCCTGCTTATCTTTATACATTGCTTAAATTGAGAGCTCCACAAAAGAAATTTGCATAATCTTGTGAAGGATGTGTCCCTAATTCATTTTTTAACATAAATGACTGAAATATCTTAGCTGTTGTGTGTGTTTGAAGAGCGTGGTGAGTGCAAGTTGAAGCAGCATATCGGGTATGATAGGATGCAGATGTTTGACGCTGTCTGCTCTCTGCATACCCCGCAACGGACTCGATGTGATATTATAATAATAACTGTGTTAACCAATTCCCGTTAGACAATAATGGTGTATAGGCAGTAGGAGAAGGGTGCACGCTAGTACAGCGCCGCTACCGAGAAGACTAATTGGTCGATGCGGGGCTCGATTAGCGGGAAGACTGTTGCGTGCGGGCGGCGCGCGGACCAACCACGCGAGCACGCACCGGCAGCGCGCCGCAACGGTCTCCTACCTTCCGCATCCGACTTTTAACTGCCTCGTTGGTTGCAAGGGCGACAGTCGACTGAGAGGACCTGGGTGCAAATCCCGGGTCGGGCACTATAAGATTTTTCTAATTTAAATTTTCTAGTACTGGCTCGGAGTTGGATGTTTGCTCGGTGTATAGCAATAGGCTTACTAGGCATGGTGGGACGTAAACGTAACTGGTGAAACATGGAAGTGTTCTACACTCCTCTGCCTACCTCTTCGGGGATGCCAGGCGTGATGTTACATCACCCGACTTTTAATGTCGATCCTTGCCACAGCCGCAGTAGTAATACTTACGTCAGCGCTGTTACTATAGAATCCCAACGTACTAGGTTTTATTCTGGAACTATTTCAACGGCAGTATCTACACTCCATTTGTATGATGTGATTTGATGTTTTTAATCTGTACTCATACATATATTTTTTAACACCCAGTTGTTGGGCAAATGCCAAAGCTTACCATACAAATGTTGGATGACAGTGGGTATCGAACCCAGTGTCGCCAGCTGAACGCTCAGATTCGATTACTGCTGAACCAACCGGCCAGGAATGTTTTTCATATATTGTAATATGTGGAACGCTTTTATATAAAATGCACCCGGAAGTCGCAGTGATGGTTTCCAGCTAAACGTGCTCATCTGAGTCGTGCGTCGCATCGACGATTCCGGCCACCGGTAGGTTATTGAGCTATTGTTCGCGATATGTACAAACGTTTTGAATTGATCCATATAATTAATGAATATTTGTACATTGTTAGTATATGTTATAGGCTTATAATAGAACACCTTAAAAATATGTGAATAGTAGGCGCCTTACGCTCTATTCATAATACTGCATATGTTGAAAGTGATGAACATGTAAGAAGCACGTCCGATCTGTAGGGAATTATTTTTCGCTCGGTGATCTCTGCCTACCCTGTTAAAGACATGGCGATTCACGTCGATACAAACCGTGAACTGATTTTGTTAAAAGAGTGCAGCAAAATTGTTGTTTAGTTAAAGACACAAATCAGATATACGGAATACAGATTGGAATAAGGGATGAATGCTTTCATGCGATTTATGCAGGCTTGAGTGCGAAGGAAATATTAGAAATTTGTCTTCGATTTTATTAAATATTGTTCGTTACGTGCACATGAACTGCGAATTGTAAATAACGACACTAAATCAGAATCTAGAACACGAACGAGATCTTATCTGAGCTAGAGCGTGACGCGAGCCAATAATACTGAGAAAAGTGACATGAAAATATAATTCCGAGAACCCTTGTTTTAAAACTTGTCGCTAGAACGTGTGGCTTTTTGGAATTGAATAAAGACTCGTGTCGCGCTGTCCTACGGTGGTCGAGTGATTAGACACGTAATAACGGCATTATATTTAGGTATGTATAACTCGCATAGTTTATTTAGTTATTTCGTGATTTTTTTATTACATTAATTATTAGTGAAACTAGATCCAAACTCGTTGAAGGTATGTGTCTTTAAATACACAAGTATATCGTATGCCTGCCTCGTTGGTCGCGTAGTTAAGCGCGACTGCCGATCGAAAGAGCCTAGGTTTCATTGCCGGGTCGGGTACCTACAATTGAATTTTGGTAACATTGAAATTGTAGTTATACTTTCTAGTAGTGGTTCAGGTTTTGCGCCCGGTGTATGGCAATAGGCGCACTCCTTATTCCGTGGTGGGATGTAAATGTAACCGGTGAAACTTTTAAGTACATAGCTGTGTAACATTTTTTTCTAAATAATGCTCTAATCATATTTTTTTACGCTCATCGATACTAGTCGATACTTGACTAAAATCCACTCCTGGACATTCGGTGGCTAACGTTCTGTCTATTGGAAATATGAGTGTCAAATAGTTTTGAAAGAACAAACGAAATGTATTTAAAATCAAGAATGCGCTATCGCACGTGCATCTTGGCAGCGCGGTACACTCGCGAGGACTGTGTAATGTCGCCGCACGTCCGCCCGGCGGCCGACCGCGGTGGCCGCCATGCGTTACGCGGCTAGCACACGTCTGAATAACTTACTCTATTTATTACCATTTATTTTACAAACGTTACACAAACTGCCAAATTTTGAACAACAATATTTATGTTGGGCAATAAAATTACTAAAAATACTTAACTTTTTAACGAAGGATGTCTTATTGACCCCCGTCACGTGAATCCGAACGGTGGGAGCGCGGCCGCTCCTCTACGAGCGATCTTATCGACGGCTGAAGCGACGAGCGGCGCCCGAGCCGGAGCCCTCCGAATCGATCATTTCACGCGACCGCCGCGCATAATGAAGGAGTCATTTCCGGTCGATTCGCGGAATCCAATATTTAATATTTCGCACAATCGTCGAAGCGTTGCCGGATCACGCACGGACGGCACCGCGAGGCGCGCCCGCCCCGCGGCTGCTTAGCATGCGTCGCGTGACCCGAAGCAATAATAAATTCTTGTGCACTTGCAGTTTCACGTAGTGCCAAGAAACCACGCTCGGCTACCGAATGTTAAATGGCCATTGTTCGATTTAGTACCCATCTTCTATCTCGATATACTCCACTGATCACATTATATACTTTTAAGGTATTATACATCACGATTCGTAGTTGCGACTACTGCACCACCATTATCACTTGCAGGTAATTGGTGAGTGGTTCCTGTTTCCTACTACACTCACCTCATTTAAATACAAAGCATTGTACCTCAACACCGGCAGCTGTTCCCGCTGCATGTCGCGCTCGATCGTGTCCTCCACGAATTACCACTATCATCTCTCTAAATCACTTGAAAACTCTGTGTCTATTGGAATGCATGTCTTGTATACACTTGCACCATGCATTATACCAGTTTTAAGCGCCAACTTTTTTTCCTTAACGAACAAAGGATCATAATTACACGTGAAATGATGCCCTCTTCGTGTCGAAAATTCATTGTAACCGTAAAATACTAGTTCTGGTCTTTGTGTTCGCGGACATCATGTCAACAGTATTACTAGGAAAGCCGTTATCACGTACTTGAATCGGGTTTTACAAATGTATAGCGATCGGCAGGAGCTGCCGGGCGGCGTGTTCCCAGGCGGGGCGTGCTGGCGGCGGCATTCCTTGTCCATACGCGGCCGCGCGAGCCACCTGGCTGTTCCGGGACGCGTCATTACGTGCCTCTAGAGTACATTCCCTGGACACCAAACCAGCAATCACAAACTGCTCCCTTCCTCTTAGACGTTTTTCGCCGCGTTTCGTGCGCCCTGCCGACGTTTGAGTCGCGAACCAGTTGTGCTGCAGTCGAGCCCACTTAGGGCTCTTTCAGACCAATGTATTTGGGGGGTTTTACTCTTATTCGGCAAACGCGCTCGAAAATACACTGATACACGAAACGCGCGTAAGACACAAAGCGCGCGTGTAAAAATGAGCTTATATCTGCCGAAAACACGCTGGTCTGGAAGATCCCTTATACAACAAATCCAAATTCTGCGTGTTTTTGCTACGTCTGCAATACTATAGTCATCCTGCCTTATATTATTATTACATAAGATTTACGTAACTTGACATTAATAAAAAAAAGTAACTTCACGCCTGTAATCCCCGAAGAGGTAG
>DWTO01000956.1:0-18079 GCA_018244755.1 Jemadia pseudognetus
ACCGGTGACACGTGGGAGTGTTCTCCATTCCTCTGCCTACCTCTTCGGGGATTACAGGCGTGAAGTTACGTTTTTTTTGGTTTTAAAAAAGTTTTCAGTCAATGTTTAGCAATGGGTATGTGGTGACTGAAACCTTTATCGTTATTATAATTCAACTGCTGACGATTATTTTTATCATACTGGTGTCGAAGAGATAAATACAGATCCATATTTTTTAACGATATATGTGAAGCATTAGAACAATGCATAACTACTTCAATACAGTATACAGCAAGACAAAGAAAAATATCGTCATCATTAGCCTTTTTGACGGTCCGCTGTTGAACTCGGGGTGTCTCGCAAAATGAGAAAGGTTGTAAGGCCGTAGTTGTCATGCCGTAGGGCAAAGGCGGTTGGTACACTTAACACACACAGAGAATATTATACTTCAAAGAACCAAGGATTAGACGTTGGAGAAATTAAAGAAAAAAGTACGTAAGTCAGGTCTGTAAGCAGAGTAGATATTTAGGATTATGATTTAATAGTAATAAATAGAGAATAAATATAACAAATATCCCAAAAGTCAAATATAGTCTAAATACCGCGATAACAGATAATATTACTGCCTATAATACAATCAGTCTGATCACTGGCCAGTTACACGTGTCGCTGCACTTACTACATGTTACAATAAACAAAAAATAGTTCACTGAATAATTGAATGGGCCTTTGCGTCGCCGCCACCGAATGTAAAGGTGCGCTATAATGTCCTTACAATAAATTGTTTGATGCACAAGTGTTAAGATTGGGGCATACCTGGTTTTTGTAATTTCCTTTTTCATATCTTTGAGATATCAAACGTCTTGTATCTAATGATTTGCTTTCGATTAAATTCTGCTTAACACCTTGGCTCCGACGGACAGCGTATGTGGGGCGAGAATCCGTACTCTGCGATCCCTAACTCGCATACCTAGCTTGGGGATTATGAGTTTATCTTGGACTTGAGCAGGTTGATGACGGTGATGATAAATGACTGCATAAATAAGTGGTCGACCCTGCAGGAAACTCCAGGCACTTCCTACTATATTTTTGCTTTATTTATTAGATGAATTATTCATTAATTATAAAAAAAACCGCCATGATAATTTTTTTACAACAATATTTCTCAAACGAATAAATAGATTTAAAAAACAATGATATGTTTTCGAGGTGATGATTGCGAAGTTACTTATTGGAAAAAAGCATTTACATGGCGGGAAATAAAAAAAAAAACTTAACGAATCTACTGCCCCCATAGAGTTTTCGTATGTAAAATGCACAGTATAAGAAGAAAGAGCATGTACTAAAAACCTCCAGGTAACAACGTAAACCGTATAATCAAGTGTAATTTGCAACAGAAACATGCACCAATCTGCGCTGTACACAAATTCCATAAAAACCTGATGTGCCCCGGCCCTGTACCACTGGCATTGCATCGGCGGGAAAAAACGAACAAAGATGGCGCTCGACGCGATCTCGGATGCAAATGGTGGACGTAAAAGCGCCGCCGGCACATTTAAATGTCGCCAACTGATGCCGATTTCTCGACGAGCGTCATTTTTGCTCTATTTACCGGATCCATTGTGCCGAAGAATCAACCGCTGTGCTTAAATGGGATGCGAAGATCTTTGAATGGATATTTTTGCTTTGATTCCAAGCGTGTTGCACCTTAGTATTAACTTGTAATTGTTTTAATTAGGTAGATAACACTAAAATGGGTCTGAAATAATGTTTGTGTTGACTTTGTTAATGATCCTCATTTATTTTCGCTAAAACCCTACCTATCTAATAGGATTAAAAACTAACAAAAATTTGTCTTTGTTTATCTACTTTTGTTTGTACGGTTTTCTCTATTATTGTTGATATATAATACAGCGTTCGTGTTATAAACCAATGTACCTATCTTGAATTGATACGCTAAATTATGTAAATATTTACCTACCTCATACCTACATACTAAAAGACATTCTCTTGTTAAATTAACTCTCCATAAAGAATCTGGTGTGATAATAATTATTATTACTATTACAAGTTTATCTTTAATTCCATATCTAAGTACTTTCTTATTTTCATTAATGCAAATATTCACATGTATTCAATTAAAGTTAACAAGGTACAAAACATACATACATATACGTACGTAAAATAATGATAACATCACGAGGTCAGCCAAACTACTTACGCAACATATGGAAGGATCGCAACATGACTAGAACCACTAAAACTATACTAATAAGGACTAGTAGGTATTCTCGACATTTTTATGCGGCGCGGAAAATGGACCATAAAAGAAAGAGAAAGCTAATTATGCATTGATAATGTGGTACTGGAGACGAAAATCACACAAAGGTTTCCATTTTTACAAAGTTCGGCATAAAAAATCGCCTTTCTACCATAGTTCACACCAGAATGCTTCGCTGCTTTGGTCATATAATGCGCAGATAGGACGCCATGGAGCACCTGATTGTGCAGGGTAGAATCAATTGAACTTGAGCTCGAGGGACGTCTCCACTTTACTGAAGCGACCAAAATTAAAGTCCTGACCACCGCATCTGTTAACAATGTTAAGCATGCCGGAACTCGACTCTTTTGTTAAGAGGATATGGTTAAGAAGGAGAATGATAAAATTAATTAGGTATAAAAGCGTTTAAACACAAAAGATTATTTGATATTGCAGTATTCAAAAACCTACAATTAAATCCTTTTAAATATAATTGTAGGCGTGTGAATAATTTTATTTAAATGATACTTTATAGACGTAGATATACCTATGCTTTTATGTGCGCGTACAGTTTTAATATTGGTCAAGGGCAAAGGCAAATTTGCATAGCAATAAGAGTTGAACAAATTAATATCATTATATAATATTGCCTGCTTCGTTAGTCATGTTGGTTGCAAGCGCAAGCGCGACTGCCGATCAGGAGGTCATGGTTTGATTCCCGGGTCGGGCATTATAGGATTTTCTAGTAGTGGCTCGGAGTCTGGACATGTGCCCGGTGTATGGCAATAGGTTCACCACCTATTCCGTAATGGGACGTAAACGTAACTGGTGAAATGTGGGAGTATATCTACTTATTGTTAGTGATGCAACGAATGTTAGTTTTCGAACATTCGCGAACGCGAATGCGAATATTTGGTTTTTGTAGAAATTTTCACAGCAGAATTTGTTTTTGTTTGTTTACATTGCATTTTTTTGTCTTATATGTTCTAATGAAAATATAATTGATAAATAATATCAAATGTTAAAGTAATGACTGATCATGTGATTACGAGGTTTAGTTACTTTTTTGTATAAATTTGCGAATATTCTCGAATCCGATTATTCGTTACATCACTACAGCGTACTACACCTCTCTGCCTGCCTCTTCGGGGATAACAGGCGTGATGTTTCGTTACGTTATTACATTATTAATAAATGTCGTGATACACATCGACATACGGCCGTTTTATTCTAAACGAGCCTGTGCTATCGTAAACAGCAGCTGGTTAACACATACCTAACATAATGCACACGCATATATTGTATATATGTGTATATATTGCGTGTAGGTATACAGGCTACTATTATTAGTGTATGAAGTACTATAGAGCCATATTCAGTCACGTTATAGGCTCCGAAGGAGTCTCGCAATATAGGTATGTACTTAAACAATTGCATTATTGTGTACCCAAAGTAAACAATCATTATTGCTTTTAATTAAATATTGTTCTAAATTGGAAGTAGAACCTCTCGCGCTTTGGTAACCATGCGTCGATTTAGTTTTTGTCAAGAAAATTTGTTTGATATCTTGTGAAAAAAAATGTCTTAAAATCAATTATTTCTCTAATGATCTTAAATTTCTTTAGGTAATAATATAATTTTATTTCATTATGTTTTACATTCTTACGTGTTGTATAAATATAGTCTCATGTTAAAAGTCAATGTTTAAAAAGTGCATTCAGGAAATGCAAATACACTGTAGACACCATCAAACAGTCCATTCATCTAATTCAATCGCGCCTGACATAAATCAGTGAGTCGCGGTTGCGATCAATGCGACGGAGAAATATGGCGGCGGGCGCTGTCATCCTTTCCCGCGCAATTTAAATATTTTAGCATTTGCGTATTTTGCGTTTGCGTTGACGACATTCTCACGGTCCGTGTTCCGATCGTAACGTTTGATCGCTAAATTGAAATCATTCGGTGAACGTCGGAGCTGTTGCTTGATGGGTATCGACAGTGCTGACCTAATTTCATTTGTTTATTTACGTTAGTTAAAGCGTAAAGGCGATGACGCCTTTGCGTTCGTTTGAATATCTATTGACGGCTTAATACAACTTCTAATGTTTGAAGTAAAATAAAAGGTGTTTTACTTATATGTAATGGCAGTTGTATGTAACTTTCAGATTTTAAAATAAGTAACTGTTTATGTATTAAACAATAACCGTTAACAGGATACTCGTCATTGAAAAATATTTCCCTTAATAATAAATGTATTAACACAACTACTTTCATATTAAACATCTATGTTAACTGCTACATACGGAAGTGACATTATTTTTAAACACCGCGAATTTTGAATCAACCGAGAACAAGTAACCGTTAGGCCAGGTACATACAGGCTACAATCAAAACAGACTGCTTACAACGCTAATAATTCTTGAGCATCTGTATTCATTACCAGCACAGATTATATAGGTACCTAAGTACACGCTACTGGTCGTACGTGGTCGGTCGGACACGATACCCTTAGTTACATAGCTAGCGTGAGCCGTGTAGTGCTGTCAGTTAGCATGAGATATTGCATGTATAGAATATCTACACCGACGGTCAGTGTTTATGTACTTACGTTTATAAAGTAGATAACAGAACTCTATATTATTTTAGATCGTAATATGATTATTGAATTCTGTGGTATCCGATGCATTTTCATGTTTCCATGCAGGCTGTATGTAGAAATGCGTTTTTTTCTTATTAGGAATTTAAATATAAACGGTCAAAACGGTATGTAGTTTTGTTACGTAACATCACGCGCGTAATCCCCGTAGAGATAGACAGGAATGTAGAACACAGTAGTGTTCTAAACGTAGGAACGGTTCGCCAGTTACGTTTATGTCCTACTAAGGAATAGGTGGTGAATCTATTGCCATGCACTGGGCATTAGAAACTGTAAGAAAACTTGTCAAAAAAATTTAATCAGTCAGAATAATTTAATAGTAAAGAAAAAATTGACCGCCCCGAAAATTTAACCCAGAACGTCAATCGGCAGTCATTGCAAGCAACACGACCCGCGAGGCAGTGTAGTTTTGTTACTATCCATAATAGTTGCTTTGTTTGGCGAACGTTCTTGCTCTTAAGTCAATGGGAGGTAGTTAACGTAAGATATTCTTTGGCAATCGTATTAAAGAAAAGCTGACAACAGTACATGCGTTTATGAAAAATAGAATATTGTTGAAGAAATCAAAATGTAAATGTATATTCATATGAAAATGTATATTTAGAATTAAAGGAAATTATACAATCATGTAGTGTTGATTAACACGTAACATTTACGGAATGCGTTCCGAGAAACGGCAATAAATAACAATTTAATGAATTGTGAAATGTGGGGTCAACTGTGCGGCGGGAACCAAAGACATATCTATTACAAACACTTCCTGTAACAGGACAAGTCCTTAATATTAATTACAACAATAAAGCTTTGCTTAAACAAAATGATACCCAAAGTGTGATCAAACAAAATAGATAGCACGTTATTAAAAATATATACTTAAAAAGTCCTCAGAGTTGATGTTCTACCATTACCCTTTCGCAAGATCAGAGAAACGATTAGGGGCGATTCGATCGATTAACTCGTCCTTAATTACAGAATGTATCTTTGCCTCGTTGCTATCTCCATTCCCCACACGTGTTATTTAGTTATAATTACAAATGGCCAGCTATTAAACTCTTAACTTAATGATAGCATGCGCTTTTTTAATTGAGGCAGCCCTGCATTTGAATTTGAAAAAGGTAGTTTTTGTAATTCTCTAATCGTTATTTTTATTACAGTGCATTTGAATGAGACAATACTAAATGTTTTAAGATACAATTTGTTTATTTAAATGCTTTCTTGCCGACTTATTTACTTGGCATGGTTATTTGACAATAGTGGTATTACAAATCGTTTATTTAAATATTGTCTACTTAATAGTATTCAGTGAATACATTAAGTGTCCAGTAGATTAAAGAATGCGTTTCAGTAATAATACGGACCATCTTTAAGTCCTTGACCTTCACAAGTAAAAGAAAACAAGAAATGGAGCACTGACCGTAAACAAATTTGTGCAAACGATTGCATTTCGTTCGTAATTTAAAATTCAAATGTCAACGGAAGTGACGTGCGACTCGATAATGGGAGATGCGTGCGCGCGAAACGGAGTCGCGTTCGGAAATTAACCGAGCGGGCTTTGCAAATCGTCTCCGTGACATTTCCCATCGTAAGTAGAAATTAATGATAATTTTAACTCGTTGTGCCCTTTGCAGCCGTTCCCTACGCTTGATTTTATCCATGTAGTAGCGAATAGTTTATGCCACGCATTATGTTTATTTATTTGAAATACATATTTATTAGCATTGCTCGTAGTATTTATTCTGCTTTACGGTTCGTTTAGAATATATTGCAAATATATTATTCGATATTACCATGTTTTAATCTGCTTACTTGTTTGAATTTTTTTTTGTTAAGTTATGACGGCCTGGTTGGTAGAATGGTTTCATTGCGAGGTCCTGGGTAATATTCTCGGGTCGGGTATTATTGGATTTTACTAACATGGAGTTTCTAGTTGATATTTATAATAGTGGTTCGCAGCCTGGAAAAATTGAGTAAACATAACTAGTGCAATGCGGGAGTGTACTACACTCCTCTGTCTACCTTTTCGGGGATTACAGGCGTGAATATTTTAATTTACTTAATAATTTTTTGTAACCTAAACTTAGGTTATAAAGGGCGGACTCAATGCCTAATGGCATTCTCTAACAGTCAACCCAAGGTGATGTACCTACCTACTATAGATGGAAGGTAATTGTTAATATGTACGTTAATTTTTTGTGTTTTCGTTATTGAATATTCGGTTATATACATATATAGTTTGGTTACGTAATTTAAAATAATGGCCTTTTATTAAGAAATAATGGTAAGCCATCAGTTTTGTTGCGCCTTCTGGATCACGCTAGATCTCTTTTAGCCCAGCGTATTTTCGGCGCGAATGCCAAAACGAGTGTAAAGTGAACCAAAAAACCGCTGACCTCAAATAGTGCTAAATTATGCCCTAAGGGCGATGGGGTAATTCTAACAAAATATTTTCAGAATGCTATGATACTTCTAAAGCGTATTGACAAGGCGTGAAAAAAGCTCTTCTTCAAAGCCGGCAAAGCATTGGCAATTGATTAGGTTTTACGCAGGCCGGCCGATAAGTAGAATTTATAAAAAATATATTATAAATGATGTTAACATGGAAACAACTTTACGTTTTAGAGAGCAAAGCTTCTCATCGTGATAGTTTAATCATTTTATACAATTAGGTCTTACATTTATCACGATTAGACAAACACACAGGAAGATAACTAACAATGATGTTTTTATTTATTCATAGAATTAATGAATTAATTTAATTTAAAATTCTAACCGATTATGTAATTTTTCAGTCGTTAGTTGCAAATTTTATTTTTCAAAAAGAATTTTTTTGACTTTGACCGACATAATAAAAACTACAGTTGTTGACATAATACTGACAAAAGAGATTATTTAGAAATTTTCTGAAATTACATTGGAAATCTTAATTCAATGTTGTGTAAGAATTTTTTCACGTCGACAATAGGCCGATCAGTACGCGAAAGGAAACAATGGTATGCGACACTATATTCATACTAATATTATAAATGCAAAAGTAACTCTGTATGCCGTCAGTTATACTTTAACGGCCTATCCACTGGGCGATTGTAATAAAAATTAATAAGAAGATAGTTTCAAGCTTGGGGAGGAACATGGGTACATTTTTTTAACCAACCCTTATAGAGGTGTAATGAGGGTTGTAATACTAAATGAAATTACATTTTCATGATCAGGACACAGGTTTCATTGTAGGAAAGTTTAATATGGAGATCGTTTGAAAATTTGACAAGGATATAAACTATTTTAAACATTCAATCCGCAACAGGATACATCATCAGCTTGTCTTAGTCCACGGCTGGACATTGGCTTCTCTGGATTTTGCCCAGGCTATGCATGCGCGAGGGTTCACAGAATGAACCCTACGCTGTTGCTTGTCAGCGATCAAGGCGTTAGCTGTGTGTAGATGGTGTCGATCTACATAATAATTTCAGTTACGTACTACTATTGACTATTCGAATATTTTTTATTTACTTTTGTAGTTTCCAGCAATCTTCATTTGGCTTTCATCAATCGCCATCTTGGAGCGGGATCCGGTCGATCGAGCACAAGGAGTTGGACTGGCGTGATGTTATCACTGAGGCTGAGCAAATAGTGGGCTACCCGACCTCTTTCCTGAACCTGAGGTGGCTGTTCAATGATGAAATCGCTAACACTGCTATCCATTTGAGAAAACTAGTACGTGATTGAGACAGGTTCTTGTTTAATCATCATCGTCATCATTTAATCATTGGAATTTGGAATTATTTTGGAATTGGGGATCGCAGAGCATAGCACCGTACGATGCTGGCCATAAGCCAGGCCATTTAACCGTGCCTAGACAACCAGGTTAATTTTAAATAAATCAAGCCTGAAGGCTTCAAGGCTTCAAGTTAGACTGAAACTAAATTATTTTATTAAAGCAGACACGTGTCTCAAATGATTGCAGAAGTGATGAACTGACTTCTTCTTCTCACAGACATGACTATTCTATTTGTTCGTAGATCGCGGTATTATTTTAAATCGATCTATTTCCAATGTGTTTTAAAACGTGTGAAATCTCTCACTTGGCCAGCGTGGCAGGCGATGGCATTAGTCGTCTCATACTGAGAGGAGACCCGTCTGCAACATTGGAACAAAAAAAGGGTCAATAAAATTGTATTCGCATGTCTTTCATATAACTTTCCTATATACAAAGAAATTAAGAAATCGTTCTGAATATCCTGCAGGTTGGAACAAATCATCCTCTGCTGAAATCAGCAAAGACTCTCCTTCTCGGATCGAAAAGCAACCTTCAATCTATTGGCCTCATAGTGTTACTCGTGTCCAAGGCAGCCGGGTTCAATGCCACAGATTACGCCAGGGACCATTATGATTCGGGAGTACTTCATGCGCAGAGGGCCCTCGCAGAGATCGTGGAGATGAAGCGAACTGGCCATCTGATACATAAGACGATGGTGAATCTCCAGGAGAAACAAAAATGCGGGGATAAATATAAAGATTTGTTGTACGGAAATATGATTGTTTTGTTGACAGGTAGATATATGTTTAAGAATAATACAATATTTTATATCTAGTACAACAACAGAGATATAATTAGAGAAATGTTGTCGTTATTTGTGGAATCCTTACTTCCGTAGTAATTATTAAAGGTCAATTGTATAGATATTTCCTATTATTATGTAAAAAGACTAGACACATGTTAATTTGCCCTCGATGATAATAGTGATAATGATGACTATTTAAAACACTTGAATTATACAAGAATCATGATAACATCCCGATCAAACAATCGGCCGATTTTGTTCCTACGTCATTACCTAAAAGACAATCTTAGAAATACTTCGAAGAGATAGAGAGGTATGTATATATAACCTTTTAACTATGTCATGTGTGCATCAGCATTTGTACAAAACAATACCTAATGATTCTATTGCAGTACTCAGAATTAAAGGGTGTCGTTAGCAGATACAAATCATCGGACGGGTTCTCGTTAGGGTTCCTTTTTTGTTCTTGTACGAATGTAATTTACTTTGCACTTGACCCTATCATTTTATTTGTTATATAATCTCGTGGCAGGAGATTATCTTCTCGCGACGTGTCTGAAGAGCCTCGGTGGTTTGCGCAACAACGCGGTGACCGAGCTGATCTCGACCGGCCTTCGCGATCTAGTCGAGGGCGATTTTATTGGAGAATATGACGAGAACAACTTGCCATTGCCTACAAAACCAAAAGGTACATTTGGCTTGTTGAATCGAATTGTAGTAAGTATTACGTCTAAACACCCGTCTTGCGTAATCCTGATCCCACAGCGGTTGTCGCTGTTATGTTAGCAGCGTGATTGGAACTAACGGTATCATTGCAAATCTTAATTTTAAAAAATTAATAAAAAGCTCTTTTAACCAACGTTTTGTTTGTCAAGTATGGTATAAGCTTTCTAAATACATAAATGGTCTTTTTACTTTACGCTTTGGACAGGTGACAATTAGTGGCAAATGTTAAGGATCTCTATCATGTTTTAAATATCATGTCGTGCTATAGTTAAGTTTGGCAAAGTTCGGTTAAGGATTTTCATGAATCGGTTTGCCACTAACTCCTCTCTTCTGCTGTTCCGTCTCGAATAGTCTGCCGATATAATATCATATTCTTTGTCATAAAATTTTTGTATTCCGTCAGGTAGCAATGATGTTATCAAACATTACGATTGGGAATACGAAGAGAATCTCAGTAAACTTGGCTCTAATGAATTCCTCGGGCAGGGGAAGGACGAATGGATTCTGCGCACAATGTTGACATCTGGCAGCTTACTCGGCAAAGGCTGCCAAGCGGCTATGAAGTTGTCTCATTGTGGACCGGAGATGGAGAGGGATGCTTATATACTCGGGGGACATTTAGCTGTAATTTGGCAACTGTACCTAGACGTGAAGGACTTTTTCACACACCCGTATTCCTACTCCCTAGTTGGCGCGCCCGTGATTCTGGCCTTATGGGAGTACCCTACAATTTACGGGCATATTTTGGAGGCGAAGTTGGAAAAGAAACCCGTGGATTTTAAGCAGTTGTATTATTCCGTACTAGCTACGCGCTCCATCGAGTACTTGTCGAATTTTCTAGATGATGAATTGGCCGCCGTTTTGAAGTACAGCGAGAAATTTCCGGTCGAAGACGCGCGGGCGGCGCTGCAGAAGATGGCGCTAACGATACACAGTGAAGCTGTACAGTACATGGAGTAGCGAGTAGTAATTAAATTGTATTTATTTATTAAATGATCTATTTTTATACAATTTTTACGTTACCTGTTTCCTTACTGTTTAAAATAGCCACAGCCGAGTACTTATTGTTAGAATAAGTAGGTACTCGGTAAGTAGAATAGTAGTGACTTACAATTGGAATTTTTTAGTGCTTGAAAATGCCAATTTGGATTACTTAAAGTGGTTTTTTAATGCGAAGCTCACAATTTGGAGTGAACATCAAGTCATTTTGATTTTAAATCCACAAGTTTCATTCATTATAACGCACATGCATAAATTTAATGAAAATCATATGTTGTTTGTCGTTCATTTATTAACTTTGGGCACCTTTAAATTTGGGTTTTCATGAAGGTTGCCGTGGTTCTAGGAACCTTTAATTACTTTGTCTTCAGTTATTATCGTTGGGTAATATCGCTATGCATTCCGAAAGCCGTTGAGGCTGCTTAAGAAATAACAGATGTGTTTCTCAACAGGTATGTTTCTCTTGTGCATTCTATAGGCTGAAAAACTGTGGGTGTCCAAAAACCTGGTTCCTGAATCTGGTGCCCGCATCAGCCCTTTTCGTTATATCTATACCTTGTCAATAACGTATCTATCAAAATACATATTATTTATGCTTTATTAGATTCCAGCCAAATACTACTTTTATAAATTAGGGTAGGCAAGTATATTTATTTATGAACAGTAAAACTAACATTCAACACCTACTGTGTGATACTATCATTATTAATAGTCACGACTTGCAAATAAATGTCTAATAAATTTAATAGCGTTATTGAATATTAATAATTTGCACATTTACCATTTAGCCAGCTGCGTAAATGGAACGTTAATTGGATTTTGACGTTCCTTTTCGCTGAACTGACTTCCGTGAACGACCGGAAATGAAACGGACTGTCATGTGCTATCAATTATATGGTATTAAATTTTGCATACACTTTACTGTACGATCATTTGTGACATTTTTGATAATGTAGATAATAAGACTTGCGATCTGCTTGTTTTATATCTTTTGCTGGTCAAAATATATGTTTGTACCTAAAATCACACCCATAATCCCGCAGAGGAATGTAGCACACACTCGAGGACAATTGGTTTAAAGAAAACAAATTTGACATACATAAATTATTTATTCTTCTACTTATTTACATAACAATCACATTGCAATATCAACAATCATGGGAAAACAATAACAGTATTAACAGTAGGTATACATATATATCATAACGAAATACAATTAACTCAGTAAACAGTATAATTGCATAATATTATCAATGTTTATTATTTATTTAAAAATATCGCACAATCAATATCCACGATATATCGGTAGCGAATACACAGCAAAGTATAAAAAAAATATTTGGTCAAATTAGACTTGATAGTTATAGACCATCAGATGTTACGTGTTGATGCAGCTTATGCATCCATTGAATTGAAATTCTGAGTGATATCAATCAGTTGAACTAGTACTTTCAGCTGGAACCTCGCTAAGTCTGTCTACATTCTTAAAAACAGATCGCGATACCTTTTGCATCTAGGTGCTTCTTTCGTTCATTAACGATTAAGGTAAGTTTAATATGTATTATCGTCAAAATAATGTAAAATTTTGACATGTTATTCGGTTCCGTTGCTGTAAATTTAGGACTGGGTGAAGAGTGGGAAATGATGGTACTTGGATCATTTAATAATGTTTCTCCATGGACACCATGTCACTTTCCCTTAAATTAAAAAAGAATCGTCAATTAAAGTCAGACTTCGATACGACAATATATACGGCTCTGCATTAATTAACTTAGTTTTTTGGAAGCAAGACTAAGTGTTAGTTAGTAATAATTTTCTATTAGGCGCTTTCTAATAATTATAATTCGGTGGGTTTTATTCACATTTCGGTGTAGTGTCAATGTTTTTGTTTAGAAAAGTTACGTACCATGAATCTCAAGACATGTGGCGCCCTCTATCTGTCAATCGACGTCACGGCGCGGGCGTATATGTGCATACAATGACATGTGACACAGAACCTATGATTAATTTTACATTGAAACTTCCCAAGTACTAAAAAAATTACTTCAGCTAATAGACGATATGACTTTTAGAGAATTTTGAAGGAAAATAATATCGAAAAATACAATGTTTCAAAAATCTAACATCTAACGATATTTTTGTAAAGAGCTAAAACCATTTAATTAATCTATGACAAACACAAAAACGAAAAGGAACAATTTAATCGATAGAAGAACATAAAAAAACGTAGAGAAAAACAATAAAAGCAATATTTATTTCTAATACTAATTATACTAAAATGTTACATTTATCAATTATATAAACGAATAATTAAAAAAAATTATAATTGTATATTGAAATACAAACAAAATAATTTGCAACAAAAAAGTGTATATAAGTCATTCTATTTCACTCTTTGCGCCCCGCTTCATAAGTCGGGTAGTAGATATGTTAAGGGCACTGCATTATCAACTAAAAAACACAGGAAAACAATTAAGGCAATACATCTCACGAATTCCGGGTGGTGGTTATGCATTCCTACAATCGATCCATTTTTTTCCAGTTCCAAGTTTCCAAAAAAGCTTTTCCAGTGTTTCCCAAACTATTAAATTTCTAAAGTTTTTTAATTCTTCTGTAACTATTTCAAACATTTAAAAGTTTAAAACCGCCAGTGGCTCTCAAATGATGCGCAACCAACTAGATGATTTAATCGTGTATCGGTTAAACTCGCAGTTGTGACCTCGCGGGGAATGGCGGGAACTCACGAAGAAATACCTCAGTTGGGTCCAAACTTAGTCGGGCCATTACGAAAAAAGGTACATTAAACCGATAAATAATCTTGGACGATTTACTGGGTTTTATCTCAAGAACAAACGACGCATTGGTCAACATCAATTTTAAACAAATATGATGTAGGATAGATACACTAACCTTGAAGAATCATTCTCTCGTTTATAGAAGTTTAAAAAAACATAGAAACATAGAATAGATGTTTAAAAAAAAATATTCGACCTTCTAAATTTGCAGAGGTAATTTTACTCGGGCCACGACAATGTAATTAGCACATAAATCTTTATTAACTTGCAAACTAGTGTGATTTGCATATGTAAGTATGTGTGGCCTTCAATATCTCGTGTGGTATATGTACTGACCGTTTTTGAAATAAATAATTTTATATAACACCCAAGAAGTTGTGCCCATTATATGAATACAATTCATAGAATGTCTAGTCATTTCATAACTTAATATCTGAAATAATCAGAAACTGATAATAAATTTGATAATAATAAAATTATCTTAGCTTATTGACAAATATCAACATATGGATTAGACATTTCATAAAAAAACAGAACACTTAATTCATAATTTAGCAGGAATATAATCTCAGCAATATGTAAATGTTGATTACCTACATGATTATCGGAATCATTCCAATCTCATTATCAATGTGACCCAGTTATAGTTTTAAAAAAACTGTAAAATCCCAACTGTAATTTCTGAAGATGCAGACAGAGGAATGTAGTACACTCCCACTATGTTATTAAAGCAATTTCATATCAAACATTCATTCCTTGGTTTTCATAAACTCATGTTTGAATTAACATTGAGAGAAATAGCAAGCTAAGTTCTAAGTGCATAAATAATTATAATTCTTCTCAGAAAAAAACCAACAGGTTTTTAATTATTTTTTTAGCAACATGGATTATTTTTAATTCACATAATCATTCACAATAGTGTATGGTGCATCACATGTACAATGAGCAATGCTCCTCAGCAAAATGTGGCAGTCATATGGACTTTGCAATTATTCCTTTTATATTATCAATATTGCAGTCAGCTATTAACAACATGGCCTGTTTGTTGCATGGTCATGTTCAATGTAACTGACCACAATGTCTCTAACTATGGCACTCTTTAGTATGGCATGTCTAAGTACCGTTGATTTTTATCAGAGGTATCTTTATATATTTATCTATGTATAAATTTTCACAAGATTCAACCTGCTTTTAAACTTACAATAATAAATAATACTTATAATAAAGAAAAATTGTCAATTCACATAGACTTAAGCATTATTCAATTCTCATTAAAATAATTAGGAACTATTGCATAAAACACGAAATACTCAATATTTTTCAATGAGTCAAAAGAGTCAGGTGGACATATAGCCTCTAATAATAAATGTAATTAGTTGATTCACAGAGCATAGATGATCCAGTTTATATTGGAGTGACATTAGCTTATGGAGGCCTATAACCAGCAGTGCACGTCCACAAGGTAACAAATGGAGCTACACTCCACTAGCCAATATTATAAAGTTTTAATAAGCGTCTTTATTGTCTGTATAGATTGATTATCACCAAACAGCTCCACATAACTTTTAGCTTTGTCTGCATGCTCTTTATGAAGTAATTTCGTTCTTTCGATAGCACTAGTTTTCAATACATGTGATCTCAAGTCATCTAAATTCACATCTGATACATCAGATGTCTTGGCTATCTGCTTATACAATTCTGGGCATTCGTTTAGGGCGAAAAGCACTGGGGCACTTACTAATGAATAGCATTCCTTTTTTGTACCTATAAACTTCTGCACATCACTACCAGCTTGCCACGCTAGGCATAGATGGCAACCGAAAAGATAAGCTATCTTCTGTTCATTCATACACCGATCTGCTAATAAAGCAGCTCCTTCACAGCCTCGACCAAACAAGGACCCACCATTATACATAGTCCGTAACGTCCACTCTCTAATAGGAGAACCCAATATATCATTAACATCTAAAGGCACTGTTTCTCTACTAATTTTGAAAATATCACATGGTTTGTTTATAGGTTTTCCTGGCAATGGTATGTTCTGACTGTCTCTTGGCCCAAAAAACTCCCCTTCACTTAAATCACGAAGCGCTGTGGATATTAAATATGATAAATCCTGGTTTCTTATCCTAGCCAGCATTCCATTGGCAGTCACAAGCAAATAGTCTCCTATTAAAATGGCTATTTTATTGGCGAATATCGAGGTTTCTGTGGACTGGCTTCGTTCTTCGAAAGGTATGTTTAATAGCCCTCTGTGGACATAGTGTCCGGTTCTTATCATTTCTGTAAGTTCAGCCAACATTCTTTGTTTTTCTGTAATTGTGGAATTATGTAGTGTTGGCAGCGGAGGTGTTATCGCTTTAGAGAGGAGAAGGATGATCAGACCCCATGGTTGTAAGTTATTGTGTTCGTTGTATAAAATTGTTTTTGCTGTCCTCATGATGGGATGGTTACTGCCCACCTAAATAAATTATTTGATTACCATACACCATTTGTAAAATTTACACCATACCTTATGAACAAACATGAATTTAATCTGAATGGGGAAAACACAACATAACAATGTTAATACAAATACAGAACAATTTTAATATTAACCCAATTGGTTCAAATAACTTTTAAATATGTAGAGACATATATATGTATGACTTATAATAGTTTTAGAGATATTTGGCACTCTGTGCTCTCTGCCTACTGTGCAAGGGACCTGGTGTGAGGATATGTATGTATAGTTTTAAATGAAGGTGATGTTAGTATTTCTGCTCATAGAAAATAACTTGACATTCAATGTTAAATGTCAATTTATATTTAAAGAGCCCCTCTGCATGAAATGATTTTTGTAAATTACATATTCATAAAGGAATCATATTCCTATATTATTTGATAGCTTTTTCGATCACTCACATCAAGGTAGTTATCCGATCAGATCAAGGTAGTGATCAAATGAATTTCAGTCTTTAAAATTATGTGATAACTACTCTCTTTCATTTTTGGATTACAGACATAGGTAATCGAATTACATGATGGTAAGGGGTGGCATTGTTGGCATTGGCAAACCAATATTTTAGGCCAAAGTTATATTTGTACGTATAGGGTAAATCCTCTGTGATTGACTTAGGCCAGCAATGATAACGGTTATATCATCTACCACGATTTTTAAAGTTTTGTATTTAATTAATTTTATTTTTTATATTGTGAAGAGGCACCAGAATATAGACAACTGCACATTAATATATAGATAAAGATTTAATTTAATTGCAATATGTGATGAAATACTTGTTTTGTATTAAGGAAAATTTATTACTTACAACTTTGCGTAGATGCATAGCCATATTAGCGAATTCGTCGCTCAGAAGCCACCTCAAGTTCATGAAGGAGGTCGGGTACCCAACGATCTTCTCAGCTTCTCTTATAACTTTAGTCCATTGGGCCAGGGGAGGTCGGAATACGAAATCTTCTTGAGTTAAATTCGTCATAGTACTCTCCAGACGAATTTGGTGTGATAACAGCATGGTGCGACGTAAATGGCAAATCATAGCGTACGACATAATTAAACAGTTTATATGTGAATGGTTTTATAGATAAATTACGTTTAATATGTTTCGCGCTTAAATTTATTGCGAACCAAATTGTAAAGTGCGCTCCTTCACGATGTGATTATGTCATGTTTATTATGACGTTTGGTCTCCGTTCAGAAATGATTTACATGTGTCAACTTTAAAACGAGTATTGAATATTTATGAACGAATAGATTATAATAATTTTTATGGGATAAAATAATTTGGATGATTGTCAATTCGAATTCGTAAAACAGATTTTTTATTGTAATCGTTTACTGTATGTACCTATTTTTCTAGCTTCGTCCTCAGGATCAACAGGGAAACTGTAATATCTTTAGTTACTTCCACAAATTGTCATCTGATTCTAAAATTAGCATCGAGGCTGTTTTTGTTGTAATCAGGCGCATGATTAACTATATAAATATATACAAATTATATTTTTTCTTACTATTTTTACTTTCACCTAGTAGTCATTGTAATCCCTACTAACACTTCCAACTAGAACAGTAGTCTCTGAACACCTGATAAGACTATTACAAAAGATG
>DWTO01000957.1:0-18077 GCA_018244755.1 Jemadia pseudognetus
ATATTTTACATGCTACTGAGGAACTGGTGGTGAGTCGATTGCCTTACACCGGTCATATATCCAGACTACAAGCTACGACTAGAATATCTGAGTTAGTAAAATCCAAGTGCTTAGCCCGAGATTGGAACCTAGGACCTCTCGATCGGCAATCGCGCTTCCAACCAACACAACTAGCGAAGCAGTCTAGTAACGCATAACTATGTAGTAAAACTAATTTTCTTTAGTAAAACTAATCATAAATATTAAAACAGACTACTACCACTCAAAGAAGTATGTAGTCAGTTGGAGGGTGCAACTGTCAATGTTCTAAAGCTACTTACTAACAGCTGGAGTGCAGCTGGATTCCAAAGTTCCAGGAGGCAGACGGGGTGTTGATTGGTGGAGGGCTTTCTCAGATCTGACTTACAGAACCTGATGGATGGGTGGAAACAAACTCTAATAGAAGTAAAATATGTATACCTTTATTGCAGTAGGTGCACACGAACCGGCGCTCAGCACGATGGTTGCGCAGGTGATTCTGCAGCTGGCCACTCTTCTGGAATGATTTGTGGCAGATGCTACAGTAAAGGTCTGTCTCATGACACTCCTGCAAACACGATGCCTGCTTTAAGCCAGTTTAGTATGTCTACTTTAATAAAGGCTGGTTATTTAAATTAATAGTGAAAATATAACATCACACCTGTAATCCCTCAACAGATAGTCATAGGAGTGTAGTACACTCCTATGTTCTGTGTTCTAAAATCTACCAGATCTGGGATTTGAACTTGGGACCTCTCGTTCAGCAATCACACTCACAACCATTCTACCAAGGAGACAGTCAATATTTATTCATATGTAATATAGATTCTTTCCTGTCTGTAGTCCTGAAGGGTTGTTGCTCATAATCCCCCACCCCCCGGGGGTTGAGGGTTGGGGATCAAGAATACATTATGGAATCACTTCAAAAAATGTTAAGTTTTAGTTATATTTTTATTGGTAATTAGTTATTCCAGAAATTACGAAACGAACGAAAAAATAAGAAACAAATACTTGTGCTCATCACACAAATATTTAAGTTGGGTGGGAATGACACCCAGTAAAAATGTAAATAATATATTAATACATACTAATAAATTTGAAAACTATAATAAACATCGAAAATGTAACCCACCTCTTCTGTATTAGACGATTGTGGTTCTGGATCCCCATCTGCCGCATCTCCGATGGTCACCTCTGGCACCAAGGGCTGACACTTGAAACAATGATACACTCCCTCTTTGCCTGTTTCAAATAATTGCTGGAATATACAAATTTAAAACCATATTATTAACTCATTTAAAACTAGTGTACATGTATGAAGTGTTCTGAATCTAGAAGTACCATGTCAGGCCTGTAATGATGAAGATATTTGACAATTGGTGTTCTCTAGGAACCCTTTAAGGGGTCCAGTATGATCATATATTGGTTTGAATAATTATTAATACTATACTATACAATAGTTACTGTTCTTAAAATTGATACTTTAAAATATATTACTTAATAATTCAGCATTAAAGACAATATCTAGGATATAAAAAATAAAAAAAAATTAAAATAGTGTTAGAGGAAAACAGAAATGTTTTAAAGAGAAACAATTAAAATGTTTAAAAATCATATCATAAAATATAATAAATCAAGTGTTCGGTTTCTATGCTGTGCTCGTGTAAAAACTATTCTTTTTTACACAGCGCTGAGCCAGACATAAAAAACAAGAACGACAGACGGAGGTAATAAAAAAAATAAGGCGGGCAGGTTTCGAACGCAAGTTTTATTATTATTGCCACAGAAAGGTGCGACAAAGGAGTTATCACGGCCTAGGACCTTTCCGATACAACTGTTTTTAAGGCATTTGTATCTCTAAATATAACGAAAAGTGATATTTTAGTAACAATCTCCTAAAGAAAACAAAAAAATATTGACGAAATACAATGAAACTTTGACTCGGGTCGCTTGTTTTTTGGTACTCACCGCAGCTGGTTTTAGACAGTTTCCACATTTATCCATTGTAACCACAATCAATAACAAAATTCAAATAAACACAGTTTGCAATCCCGTAAATATTACTATTTTTCTCATTATACGACAGCTAGTCAGAAAAAGGACAGACAATTAAAAAAAGTAGCGGTAGCGGGGTGGGGCACAGTGGGGCAGCCTACCATAGACTAAATAGATAAAAATAAAAATTTATTTCTGCGATTAATATAATAATTCTGTCGCTGCAGAAATATACAAAATAAAACTATTTTGTACTAAGCAAATAATGACAGTACTTAATTTAATAAGATCAGTTGCAATCAATTTTTGTAATAGACAAATGACATTGACAAGACATTGCGGACAATCTGACAGCCAGTTGTACTTGTTGACATATTGGTACTTGATTGACAGTCCGCATATCACATTATTCACATTTCACGCTTCGTACATAATTGTAGATAAATTCGTTTTCTTTGTTATAGTTAAATTTAAGTCTTAAAATTAATCGACTGCAACGTGCAATGTAACTTTAAAAGCAATCTTACTAAATTAGTTTTGGTGCTGTAGCCCGTTATGAAACTTCGGCTGTGATTTAACAAGTACCTGAAGAAAATTAGTCGCACATGATGTCTGAAAAACCTGTATTGTTGGGCGGTGCTCAGCCCATAGTGAAGATTGGGCACTACACACTCGGCGTGACCCTCGGCGTCGGTACTTTTGGCAAGGTTAAGATCGGGGAACATCAGTTGACCAAACACAAGGTCGCGGTTAAAATACTCAACCGACAGAAAATCAAGTCCCTAGATGTCGTGGGTAAGATACGACGTGAAATACAGAACCTTAAATTGTTCCGACATCCTCACATTATCAAATTGTACCAGGTGAGTGAATCTCTGTTTACATAACGCAGCCATTAGTCATGGTAGATGTTTGCGTGCGCCACAAACACAGTTATTGTCATTGAGTGTTGTATTCTTATTATGATAACATACATATCATCACGCCAGGTCCTTTACAGGGTAGGTAGAGAGCAGCAAGTGCCAAATATTCTTATAGGTCTGAGCTGTTTCTTTTACATTGCTCACTCTATATATGTACTGGTAGTTTATTGTGATAACGAAGTATAAATATTGACAACGAGTTTTATATTCCCATTTTGATAATGATATAACACAAGTACACGGATTGTCTTATAGCTTTCATCAAACTGTAGATAAACCACACCATTATCAGCCTTGTTGAAGACAATCATTTGAAAAATCTAAGGTGCCCCTAGAGTATAGGAGTATCAAATGTTGACTACTAGTGTTGGTAGTAATTGTGTCAACAATTCTTAAGAACATAATTTTACCTGTTTATTTTAATAATTTAATACACAATGAAAAAAATTCATACAAATGAAATTATTTACAATGGTGCTGCTTACCCCTAAAAGAGGTCTCTTCCAGCATTGCCAGTAATATAAGTGAACCTTTTATATTGGTTCCAATCTAAAAGTAATGTATAATTACGAGATAAAAATCATCTAAGTCTAGGTATTCTATTTTTAGGTAATTTCAACACCAACTGACATTTTTATGATAATGGAATATGTCTCTGGCGGTGAGCTATTTGACTACATTGTGAAGAGAGGGAAGCTGCAGGAGCATGAGGCGCGCAGGTTCTTCCAGCAGATCATTTCCGGAGTAGACTATTGTCACCGACACATGATAGTCCACAGAGACCTGAAACCAGAGAACTTGCTCCTCGACCATAACATGCATGTAAAAATAGCAGATTTTGGTCTTTCCAACATGATGATGGATGGCGAGTTTTTGAGGACGTCTTGTGGTTCCCCTAACTATGCAGCACCTGAGGTAACATTCTATAAACTTCTCCATTCTATTTTTTCATAATAATGCCATATTATTTTGTCTACTTGAATAAAAAATTCATTCAATGGTCATATTATAATGATTAACTTGTATTAAATTCATATGATAATGTAATCTCAAACCCATTGTGCAGTCCGTAGACCGCACAAATAAAAGGTTTGATTTTATGTAGCTATAGATTTAAATATTTGCTGAATCTTTACGAAACAATATATATAGTTATTTTTCGGGTCTGTATGAGGTGAGCGAACCACGTCAACTATCTCTCATTGCGCGACGCCACGTTTCGCTGATTGTGCATTGTTTATTGTACGTGTGATGCACAGTACACCCATAATCCCCAAAGAGGTAGGCAGAGGAGTGTCGTATACTCCCATGTTACAAAGAGTTTCTTCAGAAAGTTTTCCATGAAAATAGTAAGACATTTTAATTCCTGACTAAACTTGTTAAGTTGAACTTTGCCTTCAGTTTTTTTTACAAAATAGTACATACATATCATCACGCCAACAAAATAGTAATAACTGAGTAATGTGTATTTATCCGAATTACATTTTGTATCTGCTACTTTGTCGTTTATTTAATGTGTGCAGTTAAAGAAAATCAATATTCAATTATCCTTATAACATAACAAACAGCACTCAAAATATTTTTTAGGTAATATCAGGCAAGTTATATGCAGGTCCCGAGGTAGATGTTTGGTCATGTGGAGTCATCTTATATGCTTTGCTATGCGGCACACTGCCGTTCGATGATGAACATGTGCCAACACTGTTTAGGAAAATCAAATCTGGAATATTCCCAATACCCGAGTACTTAAATAAAAGTGTAGTGAACCTACTCTGTGCCATGTTACAAGTTGATCCGATGAAAAGAGCAACTATTGAGGATGTGAAGAAGCATGACTGGTTCCAGAAGGACCTCCCTGAATATTTATTTCCATCTCCCGTTGAACAGGTACGCTATTACTATGAATGTTCCATATAGATTTTGATCTAATCCAATGAGTTTTTTAAAGATGTACTAGAAACCTCGGATCACTTAAATTCATGATTGTGTCTTACAATATTGCTAAAAATATTTTTTCTATAAATTGTAATGAGTTCAATGCTATGTGTTAAGTTCTTGATAAAATATTTTACCTTTTAATCAAGACACAGACATTATTTCAGAAAATAGTCTAATAATTTTGATTGTGAAAATTCAGATATAAATTAAACATTAAAATCATGAATCTTCATAGGATTATCAGTTTTTGTGTATCATTAATTTTTTTCATTATTCACAAACAAATAACCTTTCACAGATATAAATAAAACATTGGCATTATTACTTCCATGTAATCTGTTATTTATTTTAAAAAAACAGCCCAATGGCAATGATATCACACACTAATAATCTACTAGTCTGTACAGTGTCTACCAAATGAAGTAAGAAACAGTTTATAATTTACTATGACCTTGTATAATTAGGTAGTTATTTAAGGAGGATAGTTATTTAAGAAGGAGGGGGTAGGATTATATAAATCCCACACACATGTTAATACAGTGTCTATATATAACTGTCTTTACAATTTAAGTTTCCATTTAATTAGGGTTTGATTTATTATTAAGGTAACTTTTTATATTTACACTGTATTATAGAAACATTTAATTAAAGCAACCTGATGCTTAGTTATTTATGCATTTTCTTTAACCAATTACGTTTATAATAATTTAGTTTAATTTATTTTTATTTATATATATATATAATATAATTTACAATTTATAATAATTTTGTTAAGTCTGTAATGATAAAATTATTTAACACTGTGCATTTTCTCTACACGAGAAGATATGACATGGCTATATGTATAATAATTATAAATGTTAACATTTAGAAATATATTGCTCGGTGATCAGGACAGCAGTGTAATAGACACTGAAGCGATAGCCGAGGTGTGTGACAAGTTCAATGTGAAAGAGCATGAAGTGCACAACGCGCTGCTCAGCGGCGACCCCCACGACCAGCTCGCCATCGCCTACCACCTGATCATCGACAACAAGCGCATTGCAGACGAGGCCGCCAAGGCGGAAATCAAGGACTTCTATGTCGCTAGTGAGTCACATACGTTACTAATAGACCATAGAGCTATATTATGACACGATTATCATTTATTTTGATTACAAGGCTAAAAATCTAATTTACATACGGCAACGACAAAAGTTCCTATTCACATATTTTTTAATACAATTTTATTTGCACCTAATATTGAAGCAATATATTGGATTATGTGTTCAATCTGTTCTTATTCTGAATGGAGAATCACTCTTGGAACTCTTGAGACAAGAAAAATTGGTAACCATTTTATTAAGTATCTTGGTCTCATATACAGGCAGTTCCCCGCCCGCTGCGGCGGTGGAGAGCGCGCGCCCCCACCCCGAGCGCATCGCACCCCTGCGCGACAAAACATCTCCCGCCGCGCAGCCGCCGCAAGACAAGGCGCAGCGCGGGACACCTGTCAAGAGGTAATCTATCAGTGTTCATTATTTTACAAATAATGGTGGTAATGACTAAAAAACTGACTTGTGCAATACCCAATAGGTAAATAGGGTCCAGTCCCTGATAGAATTGGTGTAAGATTACAATGTAGAAAAATAGTTGTAACCTCCAAATCTATTTTAAAAGGATCATAATTTGTTATCACATTATTATAATACGCAACATAACATAACATTTATACCTTGCAGGGCTAAATGGCATTTGGGTATTAGATCTCAAAGTAAGCCGAACGACATCATGCTGGAGGTGTTTCGAGCCATGAAAGCGCTTGATTATGAGTGGAAAGTAATCAATCCTTATCATGTCAGGTGAGTACAGATAAAATGACAATTCGAATTTTGAATTTGTAAATCAATGTTAAATGTTTTCCGTTACCATTTGATCTACTGTAAAGTATTAAGCTAACACATTGAACGACTACAATGGGATATTACTCAAAAATCTGTTATGTAAAAAAAACTTTCAGTTGGCTTGTAAAGATAATTTATAAGCAGTTATTGTTTACAACATATGAATACGTTTATTTTTTTTTATATTTCAAAACTGTTTTAGTCAAAATTTAAAATACTGATAAATATCTATTTATTTCCGAAAATGGCGGACAATCGATATCAAGAGAGAAAAATCGCTATTAAGCATTTTGTATTGTATCTTAAATGTTACATGATTTATAAAACAGCTTAAATTACTATTTTTTTGGCCATAAATATATTCTACCAGTGTTTTCATTATAATAGTACATTATTTCATTTTCAGAGTACGCACACTAAACAAGATGACGGACAAACACGTGAAGATGTCGCTTCAGTTGTATCAAGTCGACTACAAGTCGTATCTTCTTGATTTCAAGTCTTTGTCTGGGGAGAAGGAGGACCCGGAGGAGGAGCTCCCGTCGCCGCTGACGGCCGCGGTACCACCCGTGAGCACACCGACACACAGCCAGGGACATCACACTATGGAGTTCTTTGAAATGTGCGCGGCTCTCATCATACAGTTAGCGCGGTAACTTTAACTTCGTAACCAGTAGCCAAAGAGTCGGCTATGTTTGTTGTCTATGGATGAAAGGCAAAAGTAATCATTCGGTGTGCCTAGACATAAAGGGTTCTAATGTTTTTGGCAACATATATCACATAGAATCGGATTGTGTAGGTTTTTTTTAGATATTTCGTTATCTGCGATGCAATTTAAAAAAGATATCTGTCGATTCATTTAACTGTACGACGCGAGCTCGCTGGCTTTACACACTTTATACTCTTGTCTTGCTTCCACCGTTAAAAATATTGTTTTTTGTGATTTTTTCATCAAACTTCAAATTATTGATATAACGTGAAACAATGACGGAAACCGCAAATACAACGAAAAAATAGTTTTAATTATTTTTTTGGAAAATTGAAATTCAAGTATGTTGTAATGGGTTGCAAGGAAAATACTGATGTGTTATGATAATACGACCAGCCATTTTTTATTTCACGAAACAGTGAAAATTTATGAATGCAAATTATGATTGAAAAGTGGAGTGTAATAATTTATTTGACGACGTCCTCGAATAGGTATCTATTAAAATATAGACCTATTATATCCGAATATTGGTATACATCAATAATAGGACGAAATAAATACCTACAATTATATGCGTTAACTTTAAATCTCGATTCATAATTGATGGCGACACATAAAGATTAACATAATTGTGAGGCAATCCGTCGTTGTCATTAACTGTATATGGACGGCCGACAACATTGCGATATAGGAGTTTCAAATCTTTGACATGGCAACATTAGGCAAGTTACATATTTTAATAGATTGCAAATGTATTTACGCGGGAAATGAATTTACAATTAGAGGTAGGTATTACATCACGCAGAGTAGACGAAAGAAGCAAAAATGTATATCGTCGATGGAGAGAGAAATAGAAGAAATTTGGTAGTAGTTTTTCTATTTAAATTATTGTGTCTGCTAGCAACTTCGCGAGTCAATTACTGAAGAAGACAATCAGAAAAGATTACACGTATACAAATTCATGTTCTGTCAACGAGACATTTCACTTACATACGCGCTTATTGCTCGTCTACTCTCTATAGTCTATGGTATCTCTATGGAAATGAAACGTAATCACTCGTTATAAGAACGACTTGTGATTGTTGCCTTGTTTTGGGATTCCTTACGGTATTTGAGATCGTCGCGTCGTGGACTGCTAATCTTATTAGTATATAGTTTCTCCAAGTTATGGTCCAATTAATTATTATGATATAAGTTATAACGCAATAATTCGTACGACGTCTCGTAACCGACCACGTTGATTAAACAATAAAGATCATCACAGACACAGACTGACCTATAATATATATTAATATACTGTGCTAATTATAGCACTAATATATATTAGTAACTAGTGATACTGATATCCTAGTGGTTTGTAATTCTACCTCACTCCGGGAGCCCGGGTTCAAACCCTAGCGCGCACCTCTTAAAAATGCGCGATTTAAGTTTAAATATCATTTGCTATAACGGCGAGGGATAACACCGTGAGGAAACCTGCACAGATTAGATTTTTCAAAAAAAATGTTGTCTAAGGTGTTTGAAGGTTGCACTGCTAAGGACTGAACATATTTTGCTATCACAAGATATGTTTTACAATACCTGTCCAAATTTTTTGACGACGTAATAGAGATTATATTATAGCTTCGCTTGCGAGCAGTCGAGCGTGTACTGTAAAACATATATTGTAATGTACACGCCACGCCTAGCTACAATATATATTATAGCTCCGTCTGCAAAGATCCTATAACGGTTGGTAAACAGTATTGAGAGGGTGACGCATTCACCGGGAAGTAGGAACGTGTACATAATTATTTATGGTGTTTGTAATGTGATCGCCGGTGCGGCGCGGGCGCACGGCGTTTTACCAAAGAGATAATAAGTGCCTTTCGTAACGCGTAAGTCAGATTGTGGTTGTAGCACAGTTAGTTATAACAATGTATATTTAATGTTATTGTACTTACTTAAACAGTTAATGCTTGAAGCGTACACAAGATGGCGCTTGTGCCGGGCAAGGAAAATAATATAGTATTTATAAATAATGCCAATGTTACAATTGAATGGTGGCTGAATCCAGTTATTCGTATCCGAGTGTGCCGGCTAGATTGGACCAGACCGTATTATTATATTGTTGGGTTATATCCATTGCAGAGTACATAGAAAACTTTAATGATGAAATTGAGAATATCCAATAGGTGGCCACATCTTCTACTGTTGTACATGTGATACTCAGATGGCGACTCAGAGACATTCACTTCTGATTGTATTCCGAATCACTCTATTATAAACTGTTTGTATATACAGTCCTAGCTGTAATTTTTAATACTCTGGATTCTGCTGCCATATTAATTAAATTATACATAAATTAGCTGTTAAAATTAAACTAGTACCTACTAGATATTAGACCACAAATATATATTTATACGTAGATTGTTGAGAAAGCTGTGGTCTTGGACTTCATATATACATAGATCGGTCCCTCCCAACATTATGTATACATGTAACTTAATGTGTAATAATTTTGAGTTCCAAAACCCATCGTGGATAAATTGAAATGCCCACAGTACAAGACATTATATAATCAGCAATAACATGGTGAAGGAATACTTTTAAATTATTTTAATATCTGTGTTTGTTTTATTATTTTATTTAGTCATTATTTATATAGTGTAGTGGTTATTGTTAATGCATATTATTAATGTTGAATAAAAAATAAAAGTGTGATGTACAAAGAGCAAGTGTGCGTACAGCTTTACTTGTAAAGGTGCAATGCCAGTATTACATCAGATAAAAAAAAAACCCAATAAATTAACACTGGAAAATTCTAGCAAATCGTTTAATTCATTTATGGCTACGAACAAGAAATAAATAAAAATACACTGAACAAAAAAATACTGTAATTTATTACAGATCTAAGTTTATTTAAATTTACAAAGGAAAAGGCTATGTCCAAACGTTTTCATTTTGTTCACCGAGGATGTAATCTCAAGATGCTTAAATAAATAAGTTACAATAATAATTAATATTCGTCGTCAAGTTGTTTATCTTAATGGTGACAAATCTATCAATAATTTTCTAGTGATATCCATGAACAATAGACTAGCTCAAAATGGAAAACATCAAATAGTGATGTTCCAAAAATGATGGATTTTCTGTGCTGGGGCACACCACAAGTGTCATGTTGGAAAACCTTCCAGTAACCGACAATTAGGTGATGAGGTGTCAACAGGCCAGGGTCTTTCGGACGAGTAATAACCAAAGGGCTGACTGAACAGATTTTCTTTTACAGCTGTATAGTAACTGTATAATCAGTCGTCTCTGGAAGACCAAAAGTCATCCACCGAAAAGTTCAGGCGGTGGCTGAGGGTGCCACAGGTGCTCCATCGTCAGGCTTGCTCTCCAGCGAAAATGGCGGGATGCGGCAGTCGAAAGTGTACCCGTCTTCGCGTTCCATCCTGAATGTGCCCCTGTACATGAGAATAGATCTATTTACTATCCATCCTTTAAAAAATAACGTGTATAAAGTGAATCTTATTATTCACTGACAAGTTTTTCATGCTCATTTTAAATTAGCAGTGGGGAGTTGGTCTACAATCTTAGGACACCTCCGCTTAATAAAGATTGGCTGGACCACAGCCCACAATTTATATATCTAAGTGAATATTGTTATTTTTAAACTCGAAGCATCATACGCTTTGCTTTATTGTAACAGAAATCCTACAAAATATGTATTGCTACTTCAGAGCACATATGTATGCATTCATTTGTTTAAATTTACACATTTTCTTTACAATTCCGTATTTCTATATCGGTTTTAAAATTATATCACCTCAATTGAATGGATGTAGCCAGTTGACCTAAGTAGGGGAAGCAAGGTAAGCTCAGTGGTGTGCACACACAATGAGTTGACAACGAGTGAGCCCACATGCGGTGTAGGTAGGGGCGAGGCACCACGCACCACATGTGTCCGCTGGGCGCCTGCAGGCTGACGTGGCTGCTGTACTGGAAGGCGGGCGCGTGGCGCGCCAGCAGCGGCTCCTGCCCCACAACGCCGCGCCCGCGCACCGTCTCCAGCGTGCCGCTCAGCGAGAAGATGCGCCAGTTCCGCTCGCGCAGCGGCACCGCCGCCGCGCCCAGGTTCTCCAGCCGGATGCAGTAGCGCCACTGGCCCGAAACGTTATTTTATTCATTGTAGAAACGAAGGATCAAAAGTACCTTCAATGGACGAACATGCATTAACGACTTCAATGAAAAAAGAAGAGGCCTGTCAGAGCAGTCGCAGGATGGAATGCTCAGTCTATTGCTTACCAATAAGGAAAAAGATGTGCATGTATGTATAGACGAAGATAATTTAGCTAAGAATAAACTAAAAGAAGACACGAATAAGCGAATTTCAGCGAAGAGAGAAGTATCGCCGACATGAAATGCAGAAAGAAACCAGTTGTCCAAGCTGTACAGAATTTCTCTGACCCAGTAGACAGCAGAGTTCTGCGACTCCCGGCTGCCCATGTAGAACGGTATGACGGTGACGCGGACTCCCTCCGTGGTCTCCCGGTGCACGTCGCTCAGCTCCAGCCACGGGTGATTCTTCTTCTGCCATGCGCGCAGCGTCTCCTGCGCTATGAAAGGTGGGTCTGAAATAAAAAAATGAAAATTTCAAAGTCAAGATATATTACACTACAATATTCTGAACACTGAACACACTCTATATTAATGAAATTAATTATTTTTTTAACACATCATTTATCAAATTTAAAAATCACCTGCATCTCTGCCACTCATCCTGGACCAGCATGATGGAATATGCTTGAAACCTACTTTTAAGGTCCATAATGATCCATCCATCTATAATGTTCCATAACCAGCAGTAACACATAAAGAGAATTTAAGATCAAGACAAAGGATATACAAAAATGCAACATGATACATTTTGTCCATTTTGTTATTTAGTAATAAAGAACAAATGTTTCCATTCAACAAACTATCGTCTTTAGTATTATAAGGTTCAAATAGATACACGTTTCTGGCAAGCAAATTCTAAAGCTGGCATGCCAAAAATGCTATGTAGACTTGGCTAATTCTCATATTGATCATACAAGAGTGAGCCAAGTGTACACATTGTAAAGACAGTTTTTAATTCGCAGTACTAATAAAATCTACCTAACACACCACACCTTTATTACTGCCCTTATAACCGTCTAAAATAAATATTAATTGTAACAGACTCTGACGATTTTTATTTAAATTTAGTGAATGTAAAAAAAAAAATTATGAGTACCACTTTATCAATGCAAATGATTATGTCACTGGAATATTAAGATATATTATTAAAACTTCACATTATATACTATAAGTAATATATGTAATAAGGGTACAATATGTACCTGGTTGTCTTGCAAATGTGGTTATTGTTGATCAAGAGGTCCTAAGTTTCATTCTAAGTTGGATACTATTGGGTATTTAAAGTCGCAATTCCTTGTAGTCTCTTGGACTCTAAATGCCTGGTGTATGGCAACAGATTTTATCTTACTTGTAAGTATTACATAGGAGCAAGTGTAAATCACCTTTATCAGGATTGTGCATAAGGAACTTATCAAATAGTTCATGCTGCAAGGGCACTCTCTCCACCGAGGTGTATGGTATAATATCCTCGTGGGCCACATAATCCAGGCCTGGGATGGCGTACAGGCTGCGACTTGACTCCTGGTTGCCCAGGAAAGTTACAGCTTCAGTCTGTGCTCGCTAAAAATGTACAAATGCATTATAATACAAGTGCATAAGGACACCCATCCATAACAAACCGACTATAAAATAACTATAGCCAAAATGAAAATTTTTAGAAATTTATCGATAGTAGATAATATACTGCCTTGTTGGTCGTGTTGGTTGCAAGTGCAACTGCCGATAGGGAGGTCTTTAGTTCTATTTCCAGATCGGACACTACAAAATGTTTCTAAATTAGATTTTCTAGTAGCTTCTTCGAGTCTGGACATATACCCGGTTTTTTGCAATAGGCTCACCACCTATTCCGTATTTAAACCTCAAACTCTAATTGATGATATTGTGTTCTGTTATCCACAGTATCTTATAGAACAATTTATCTCTCCATTTTCAACAAAAATATGTTACATAATATTTACCAAATAAAAATGTATGTTAAAAACATTATCATTAGTATATCATTATGCCGAGTCCCTCACAAGGTAGGCAGAGATCACCAAGCGCCAAATAACTCTATCCCTATATACTTGATGGGCTTATTACATATTCATATATCATTATGTTGTAATGAATACGGGAAAAAAGAAATGTATTATGCATTAACACAATGATTGCATGAATTTTTGCTTTACCAACAAAATTAACATAAACACAGTTACAATTTTTCCAACAAATTGTAAGCTTCCATAAACCATACAACATAAAAATATATATTGCAACATTGACTAATTAAATTCATTAACATTATTTATGAAAATATTTATGTAAAAATTAATTTATGAAATGATGTGTACAAAACTTAATTCATAAAACTAAGTGTATAATAATTAATTTATGAAACTATGAAAATAGACTGCCTCATTGGTTGTATTGGTTGCAAGTGTGACACAGATTCGGAGGTCCTGGTTTCAATTCCTGGGTCGATCACTACTAAATATTTCTAATTCAGATTTTCTACTTGTGGCTCGGAGTCTGGATAGGTGCCCGGTGTATGGCATTAGGCTCACTACTTATTCCATAGTGGGACGTAAACGTAACTGGTGAAATGTGTAAGTGTTCTACACTCCTCTGCTTACCTCTTTGAGGATCACAGGCGTGATATTACGTATGAAAATAAAATTTCGTAACATACATCCTAATTCATAGACACTAATTTGAAGTGTCTTACCTAATGAACATTTTCAACATCATCCACACTTTTATCACCCCACAGCTGGACTCAACTCTTCTGTTAGCATGAAAAAAGTTAAGGCCACAGTCTGCGAATGTGACCAAGTGTTGGATGGCAGTTTCCACCCATCTCCGAGAACAATATACATAACTCTGAAGTGAAGATTTACTCATATGCTTTTTCTTTACCATTCCAGCAATGATGTTTGTTTTGTAGTAGTTAAAAGCTACCACAAAGTTTGAAATTCAGCCACTAACACAGAAGGGACCCAGGTTCAAATCCTGGCACTCACCTCTTCAGAAAATGTGTTTTAATATTAAATATCACTCACTATAATGGAGTATGAAAATATTATGTGGAAACTTGCACATTTCAGAGTTCATAGAGAAAAAGTTCTCATGTTCATAGAGAAAAGATGTGTGAAGTCTGTCAACCCTTACTTTGTGAGTGCCACAGACTATATCTATGGCCTTAACTCTCTCATTCTGAGAATAAACCTGTGTCCAACAGTAGAACAGCATAAAGGGTCAAAAGGGAGAAATAATAACAGTATCTTGGTACATCACCAAATGGGGCCATTTGATCCCAAAGTAAACATCAAGGGAGCTTTTGTTATGGTAACCAAACGTAACATCATTGATAAACTCCATACATGGGTATAAATATAATTATACTTATATAGACATGTATTTTTTCCTTTTATGCCCAGGGACAGAAAAAAGTTACATTACATTACACAAGTTTTTATTCTGGGAGGGAATGGAAGCCACACCCCACAAGGGCAATAGCCAGGTGCACTAGACACTGTACCAATGGGCCTATCAGTAATTTAATGTCAGATGTTTAATTTTAATTAAATATATGTTTCTGATGATCGATATTTAAAAAATTGTTTATCTCTTCCATACAACATTTGAATGTACTGAAAAGCCATGGAATGGAATGAATGATACCAAAAACATGTAATGTGTCTAGCAATATATTACTAGTGTTCACTCATGATTAATGTGGGGTATGTATATTTTTAAAGTAAATTGTCAAAGCAAGTGCTGTGAAATGATTATTCCATCAAACATAATACACTAACTCTTTCTGTTAAAGAATGTAAACGTTAATCAAAAATAAATTCATGAGCATTCCATCAATCGTGATAAATTTAATATACCTTTTTCTTCCATTCAGGTCTCATGTCGATGTTTGTTTGCACAGACAAAAATAATTCCATAAATTTTAGTATCAACAATTTTTTTTCAGTCCTATTGTAATGTAAAATTTATGGAGAAAGCTAAAACTTTGAACGTTTACATCAATTACATAAGCTTTGAACAAAATGCCACCAACATCTAAGCTTCAT
Organism: Jemadia pseudognetus; assembly: GCA_018244755.1. Taxonomy (NCBI): domain Eukaryota; kingdom Metazoa; phylum Arthropoda; class Insecta; order Lepidoptera; family Hesperiidae; genus Jemadia; species Jemadia pseudognetus. The sequence continues at coordinate 15,692 of DWTO01000957.1, forward strand.
AAAACTTTTCATGATGGAAAAAAATGTATACATGTAATATGAAAGTATGATGAGGAATATAACACATATTGAAATTAAATAATAGCAATATAGTGAATGTGAATCTTGGTAATAAATTCAAATAACAAGATGAGAATATGTATTGGCTATTTTGATAATGTGGTGATATTTTGATATTTCACTATAAAATATATCACTTAAACATAGTTAAAATATTTGTTTTATAGTTGCTCAGGATGTTGACTATGAATGACAGTGATAACTAGATGACATCAACATGCTATGTGATATTTTAACTAGTAAAGCAAATATAGTTTGATCATTTACAATGATACTTACTATGTATGGTGCATCTCTTGTATCTATTAGCACCTGGTAAAATGTATGTGTCCTGCCTTTGACTTCCTTACCCACGTTTGACAGAGAGTCTCCAGAGGTCTCTCCCGAGGTACCAGATTCCGAGCTTTCCTTTTTATTAATAGCATCTCTATCGTAAACCCGAGCCAGCCACGGAAACAATATTACTCCTCTATATCCAAATACTTTGTGTAAAATAAGCTGACCGGTGTCGTATTTGCCAGAAGTTTTTGGAGCTTCTAATTTACCTACTTCTGCCAATCTGTTTATTAGAGAAAAAATAGAAATGAAAGGTTATGTACGTAACATGATAAATTGCTAATCTCAAAAGTAACAAACTCACCTTGTATAATGTGCTACATTAGTTAATATAATTCTAGATGCTGTTAATCTTAATGAATTTGTGGGCACAAATCTTAACAATATCTCCATTTTCTCATTTTAAAATATTTTTTTTTTCATATTATGTTTTTAAGTATTGTTTGACAGATGTGACATTAAGTTCGGAATCTACCAAAAATTACTAATGTTTTTAGATTTGTCTATACTAAAATGTTTGATGATATTTAAAAATAAAAGTGTTATTGAATTATCCCTAATAAAATATCTTGTTCTATAAACGTGTAGTCTATTTAATTAATTTCTTATTTTAAGGAAAACATTTAACGTTGGGGCCTTTTTAACATAGCAACTCTATTATAAGTATTTGGCAGAGGCATTGACATGGACCCTCATTAATATTCCTACCAGTAATTTTAAATATACAATAAGTTTTCCTTGAATCATCCGCACTGTTATCTTTAAAGATAAAAATACCGTCACGCTTGTAATTTCAAATTCAATTCAATTCAAATTCAAAAGCATATACACTAAAACTTTTTATAGCGGTACAGAAACGCGCTAGTCAATTGTACGAGTAAATCACGACAATAGGCGTTTGTAGTGATACAATCGCGCGTTTGCTCTAGCAGTCATAGCCTAGTGGTAAGCAATGATAGTTTAGTGTTTGCAATTCTGAACCTGAATCATGTTGAATGAACATCCAAATTCGCAATATATATTTATAATAATATTGTTGACTCCTAAATAATGGTTCGATTCAGTCATCTATATCAGAACTACCCTCAAAGTATGAAACAGAAGCGTAGTGGTGTTGTTCCTTAAAAAGGGCGATAAAACCCTAATAAAGAACCGATATGTATAAACCCATAGTGCGCTTCTGGACCACGTTAACGAGCTATTTCCGAGGAACTTTACTAATTGTATTGTATGCACCGGTGTTCTCCTAGCGTGATGCCCTTGCGGGCACTTCTTCTGAGAGAGATACAATGCCATATTTTAAAAAATGTGTGTGCTAACAAACACATTTTTTAGATAAGGATTAATTTTTAATTGAAATTGAACATAAAAGTAGTTATTGTGAATTAATCATAAGAGGTGGAAACATGCTATCGCCGATTTTTTTGTATTATTTTTATAGATCTATAGAGGCCACCCGCGACTTCATCCGCGTGAAAACCCTACCATAACGTAACAATAATATCAACATAAGAAATATGGTAAAGCCCTAATCATAGGTATGCCGCTAGATCGCGCTTTCAGTTTTTAGAAGCGATAAATGTATCTATGTATTTTCAATTAGGAAACGGGTAAGCTGGCCCGGCGAACTTCGTGTCGCCTTACGACAAAATAAATTCTGGTTATTCCCGTGTAAATCCCGATCCCTCAAGAACTCCGGGATAAAAAGTAGCCTATGTGTTATTCTGGGTCTTCAGCTACCTACATACGTAATTTCATCGTAATCGGTTTAGTAGTATTTGCGTGAATCCCGTGCGAATGCCGATTCCTCGGGAACTCCTGGATAAAAAGTAGCCTATGTGTTATTCTGGGTCTTCAGCTACTTACATACCAAATTTCATCGTAATCGGTTTAGTAGTATTTGCGTGAAAGAGAAACAACTACCTACTAGAAAGAAAAAGCTACCAGTAGGCAAGGTTTTTAAACAGTAATCGGTATATCTCCCGTTCCT
>DWTO01000958.1:0-18075 GCA_018244755.1 Jemadia pseudognetus
GCCCGATGCATGGCGATAGGCTCACCACCTATTCCATAATGGGACGTAAAAGTAACTGGTGAAACGTGAGAGTGGTTACTTTCGCATTTATAATATTAGTAAGGAAATAAGGAAGTAAGGATAGTAAGGATTATGAGAAGCAGTAATATACGCTTTATTTGGCTATTAAATTCTTCATATTGTATAATTTTGGTAGCTGACCAATGATAAAAAGCAGTCAATCGGTAAAGAAATTTGAGAAAAAAGCATTTATTTATGTCCACCAGAAGCAGCGTACGTACGCAGCAGAGTGTCGTGGCAAGCAGCACTTTAAGCCGCCGTCTGGCCGCCAAGTCCGTAAATGGAATTTGCAAGTAATTTCGGCCCGACCTCACCCCTGCTCTCTTGTCTCCGCGTGTCGCTTCCATTACAAATTGTGTTGGAATAAAAATATACGAGGATACATATAACGTTGCTAAAACCTTTAATATCGAAAGATATATTTTTAAAAGACTAAGTAAAATCTTTTCATGTTGTGGTTTGTGAAATTACAAGTTTAAAAGGCATAGTTTGGAGTGAGGATAATTGGGAGTAAGTATTACTAAATAATATAAAGTAATACGTAAAGTAATAGGGAGTAATGTACGTTTATTATTTAAATCAAAATGTTTTTCTAAAACATCACCTTGTGTTCTACTAAAGAAGGTGTGATATTTGAATGAACTTACTACCTAACTGTTGTCCTAGACTTTTATGTCGTATTGTTAATTAATGGACGCAATGGTAACTGCAAAATTTTATAATTCTATATAATTTTAAAGAAAGTAATTTTACAACACTGTCATTTTGAAGGAGAGGACAGTCGTTTGTCGGAATTTGATCTTTAAAAGTAAATGTATGAACATTTTTTAAAAAGTCACGTAAGCATAACGCATATCTTTCTATTTTTGTACTTTAGTATTACGAACGGTTGATAAATTTATTTTAAGACGGTGGTACGACAGCTCTATGAAGATCCACCGGTTTCGAGAAGAAGCGGGCGTGTAATAGGAAATGTTCCGCATATTGACTCCCGACGTTCTGAGATCTCTAAACAATGACACTCAACTCCACTGACTTCTGCCTACCTTGCTTTCTTGCTTTGATTTTGTTAAAATATTTGTATGAACATCATTAAGAATAAAAACGATTTTCCTGATTTATTTTAAATGGCCTAATAAGGTTGTCTTTTTGGAGTTGTTAACATAAATTAAATAATTATGCCTTAAAAAATAAGTTTATTTTTAGGATTTTATATTTGAACTGGTAGTTGTACCTCTCTTAGACCTGACATTTTACGTTGATCACTCTCTTCATACATTCTCACTGATTTCGAAGGCTTCTTGTTTTAGGAATATGATATTAGATACAAATGCGTTTTCAGCGCTTAAAAGTACATCTATTATTACCGGATATGACAGCGTTAAATCAAAACGATGTACACGTAACAATGATTAAAAAGTCTATTTTCGTAGCTTTACATTATTGAAATTTACATTAAACATTTCATAATTGATGCGGTACCGAACAAATCAACTCCCGAACTCTTGAAGCCTTTGAAAGATAAACAAATTTTCACGAGTCCGTCAAAGCGTAGAAGATAACTCCGAAAATCGCTATCGCTGTCTAAAAAACTTCAAATTGGAAATTTTGTACAGTCACACGCATAAATTAAAATTTATCTAGTATATCTTAAAAAAATCCTGTTAGAAATACTTAAAACGATTATTTACGGTACTGTTTTTCAATTTATTCATCTTCTAGTACAAATGCTTTGGTCTGCATAAATTTTTCTCAACATGTAAACGAAAAATTGTTACAAAAATGTTTTTTCATACAATCTTTATAGTTATCCTCGTTGTGATTGATAAGAGAGAACAATTAGGATTTATTTATAAAACGACATTCAGTGAGTATGTGTATATGACTACATTATGTAAGCTTTCAGTCGACGTCACCGCGACCGCCAACTCTATAAAGAAGGATTTTGCAGAGGTCTGAAACAATTCAAGCTATCTCTAAAGTACATACGTGAGTTAAATCGGTATATAAATTATTAAAAACTATATTTAGATTATACGATGTAATTTGTTTGTAATATTTTCTGTTTTATTTCTTTCTTTTTATTTTTATCCGTTAATTATTTCCATGAACACAGGTATCTAAAGCGTTATACGAGGGTCTTATGATTCTGACTGTATCAAGAAACAGCCGGAGGCTAAATTTAACTTTGAAACCTTTGAAAACCGAAAAGCTGATCCACACGGAAGGCGAGGTGGCAAGTTCTCTGATTGGAATGCAGACATTCCTAAATTTCCGAATAAAACACAAACAGAATAATTTTAAAGCCAAAATACATCGTAATATGTGAAAATTTAACGTAACTTTAACATTTAATTACTGTACGATGGTGTCGTAGACGTTTTCAGGCACTTTCAGGGATAACTGATTAAGAGTAAAAGAGAAGAAATTAAAAAAACAATGCACGAAGCAGTAAAACCCGGTACATTGTATGCTGTAAGTGTATAAAAAATATATATGGAGAAATTATGAAAAAAATACTTATACATTTGCTATTTGAGTAGATTTGAGTTTCCAATTACATATTGGGTTATTTTATAATATATTGTCCCGGTAAAGGTTGCCCTAACGTGGTGCCATCCGAAACGTATATATTGTTAGGTGTTTACCTTAACCCTTATCACATCTTTACAAATACCCTTTGGCTTAGACAGGTTATCAATTAAGTTCAAAGAGGCTACTACCTGTGGCACTATATATTACGAGAGATTATTTAAAGCGTTATGTTTGGGAACTTAGAATATGTATTTGTAAAAATTCATGATGGAATGATAAGGGCTAAGGGCATGGTCTGCGACGGAATCAAAGAACCTAAATTGATGAAAAGTTTAATTAAACGAATAAATTTCGTTTATTATTAATGTGTATTGCTTTTAAAAGGTTCATATTAAAATATTCCAAATAATCTTCACGAATTGAGGGTTGTAGTTGAATGCAATCGCCGCTGGCTTACAAAAAGTTAAAATGTTACGATTTGTGACAAGGAACGTTGTAGGCAAATGTATTAGAATAGTAGTCGAAGTTCGGCGGTAAGTCATTAAATGCTAAGTTTGGACGTTTTAAGGCCTCTTATGTCAAAGAGTATAATACCTCAATAAATCTTGACTGTTCTACTGTTTGACCATAGACTAATATATGTAGTAGGTATCTGTCCGACATTGGCAGTGTGAGCGTAAAGAAGGAATATTTTTTTTATTATATAAATAAGCACATATCGTATAAAAGATTTTCATTTTGAACTCTTCTTCTTTATATTAACTTGCCAAATATCGCACTCTACCGTGCGTAGAATATTCTTAAAAATTAGTGGAAAGATCACTCTTTAAAAAAGACAAATATTAAAATTGCATATACATGCATTTATATTATTATAATGGTTGGTACTACAATGGAGACTTGTGAATATCTGTCACACAGTACTTTAAATGGGAGCTTGTTCACTGTAAGATATTCAAAAGGAAAACGTCCCGCAGAGACGCGCCTTGTTTCATTTTACGATCTTATCGAAATAATCCGATCCTACTTTTTTATTTACTGCCACCTACCCCCAATTCCGAGACACGCGGGCAACGGCAACACACCGCAGATAATTATCGACCTTATTCTATAGACCATTCGATATATAATGGCATGCACAAAAAAATTCTGTTGCGCCTTATGTTCCGAAATGTCTGTTGCAATTGCCAACTTAGAACAATACGAACAGCTGCAGGAACTCAACCTTATGACGTTCATAATACACGCCAGTTTTCTATGAATTTGGTGTCTTCTTAAGACGTTTCGATGTATGATTTGTGCAGACATACCGCGAGAGATTGAGAGGAAAAATCTAGGTGTTTTATTTCACGCGAGACTGCGTTTATTCTGTGTAGTGAGGCCTATCACAATGAACAGTTTCGCGGTCGCGTCTTCATTATTCATAGGATACGCGTGCGTACAACGTTTAGAAATTCACAGGTATTATGCTACTACAGGTATGATGCTTATGTATTAAGTGATATGGCTTCCAACATTAATGACGGCCTTGTCCTTGTGGAAACAGATGTGGATTACAATACGGATATGGCATGCAACGATGACAATAGCTAATGAATACAGTGGTGTAGTTTATTAATGATACTTTATTGTCATATATTTATGACGTTTTTGCTAACTCGTATTTGGCTTTCACCAGCTATTTGATATAAATGGTCATAATAATGATAATAGTAATGATTTGAATGTAATATGGCAATCGAGCATACGAACAGCGAAGCGTATCTGAGCACCTTCGGATAAAATTCTTACTCATACATACATGTGCAATTTGTGTCGGGACGGAGTCGTGATGTTACGTTTGCGTTGTAAGCAATTAATACTAACTGAATCTTAGTAACAACTTATTATACCTGAACTAAGTTCCATTCCTACAGCTTAGTTCTGTATTGGTTCTATGTGTATAAGAGATAATAGTCACTCACAGCTTGTTTCCTTATGTTTTCATATAAAAAACTCTCAATCAATTTCAAATTTGCAAGTTTATATGGCGTTAGGGAACACGAGTTTGTTTTTGAAAGAGTTAGGATGAAGTGCCCCTGTGAGGATGGAAGGCGCTTGTTGGTGGCTTGGGGCGTGGGGCACTTTGTTAGAAGTTACATTTCTTCAATATCTGTCGTGTAAGTCCTCGTACCTTTTTCAATACAAACTACTTTTTTTAGTTTTTTAGATTTTTTAAATATAATTGCTGCTGGGTATTTCTTATTTCTATAATAAAAATTTGAAGATGTTCCATACCTCTACTACGAGGATAGTTTTTCGTTGAGTTGAAATCTTTATAATTTCCCTTGAAAACCCGGTAAAGTATCAATTGTTGAAATTGTAGAAGGAAGAGCATGTAAGAGTATATATACTGTGAAGAAAAATATCGTGAGGAAATCTGTAGATACACCTAGGATTTAAAAAAAACGTTTTCTGAGATGTGTGAAGCTGAAAGCCGCAATTAGTCTGTATGGTAGATTTAATCCTTGGATTCTGAGGAGAGCCGTGCCCAATAGTGGGTCGAAAAATTTTTTTACACAATTATTAGTGTTACATCATCAAGCCAGATCTCTTCAGGAATGGCCAGAGACCACCGACTGTCAGGTTCCTCTATCCTCTATTCCAGGTACACACTTGCCGCACTTCTTATACATAAACAAACACAGTAAATACGTGGTAACTAATCAAGAACAATTTTTTTTATTAAAATAATAAAACTGTATATACTCGTACATATATGTATTGATTAAAAATTATTGTATAATTGCCTAGTTACATTTAAACGATTAAAACGAAGGACAGTGCAAATGGCAAAGCACGTATGGGTGAAGAGCCGTCCGGGTAAAGATGGCGGTTGCAATTTTTCCCCGGGCGAGCGGGCGGCCCGCGCTGGCGGCTTATTGCGTACGTGTGGAGCTCCCGGGACGCCATATTATTCTATCGGCGGCTATCGCGCGCGCCCACGCCGATATTAGTACAGTCCTGCCTTCTTCAGATATTGCCCCCACTCGTAAATAATACCGCCACTAAACGGCGCTACAAAGCTTGTCGTTTATTCCTACAACAGTTACTTACTCGCGATACACTAAGGACCGTTTTCCAACTATTTTCACATCGTAATATTTTTGTCGCGTAGAGAGGGTTTTGTTGAATGTTTTGTATGTCGGGAATTCGATTTTTGTGTGGTATATCACTGAGTGAATAAAACAATGGGTATACAAAGATTTATTAGTATTAAAAAAGTGTAAAAATTATATACTTAAATCAAATATACACTCGTATGTTGACGCATATATATACATACTTGGAGAGTTATTTAAGAATTAATCAATCTAGGAACAGTGGCAAATGTAGAGGAACCCACGTTAAGTATGATAATAAGCACAATAGAAATATTTGGTCCCTGCTTTTCTCTGCTTCCTCCAAAACACACCTTATGTGACATAATGAAGTAGTGGTAATACATTAGTTAATCATTGTTCAAGTTATTTAAATGATTTCAATCAGGTGTAAGTGAGAAGTTGTGTGTTGTTCGAGACCTAATAATGTTATAAGAACTGCCGCGGTCGTTATTGCACGAATGTTACCGCCGAGAGTTGGGGCGGAAAAAGTGAAAGTTTTTATCTACGTCCCCAACCGCCCGTTCTCATTTCCACGGAGCCACTCTTGATCGCAATCGTCGAATAGGGCTGCACATGTAAACTCACCATAATTACCAACACTCCATCCACGTGCCCGTCGACACGACTCGTTGAGACGCGAACGTCGATTTCAGCGTTTCCCTGCACCATTGATGCCTCTGTTTGCGCTAACGCCACTCATGCCTTAATGAGCGTTCAGCGCTCTCAATATGAAAAAACATAAGCCAGTAATTGGTTCATCTTAACTGGCTCATTTTACGGTCAATGTACGTTTCTCTATGCGTTTGCTAACTGTATGGTTGGCCGGTTCATAATAACGACAACCCTAACAGTTAAAGAAGTAGAGAACAAAGAAAAATATATACGCTCTTGGGAGCAATAAGTCATAACATTGTGTGACCTGCACAACGAGCAAGGAGCTCAATGATCTAATAGATATATGTATTGTAAAATTGGACACTTCTTAATCATTATTTGCGGGCATTATGACCTGCGCTGGCATTATTTTTGGTGTTTTATTAAAACCCGTACCTCACAATTGTGAACTATCAAATCTTTCTTTATTATATTATTGGTACAGACTTTTTTTTACTGGGTAACCTATATTATGATTCATGTGATGTTTATACATATACGTTTAAAATTACGTAATAAATTATTATGTTTTGTTTTTTGTTGTGCATTCAAAAGTGGCTTATGAAGAACTGAACACTAAGTCTACACTTTTGATATAACAGGTTTATCATTCGATCATTTACCGTAAGGATTTATGCTGTTTTAATCGGTTTGATAATACAAAGTATCACATTATGTCATAACGTCATATCATATATCTTATGTGGTAGGCAGAGAACAGAACTATCCTTTCAGAACTGACATGCTTCTCTACGTTCGTTGCTTTTGAATACAAGAGGTTCGAAGACATCTTACTCTCCCATATCTGATCTAATTGGTCAAGACGTGTAAGTCTTGGTTTATCCTGTTACCTGTATTCAACAACATTTGCTTAATTTAAACACATATAATAACATAGAAATTGTCTGTAATATTATTATACTGAGCTGAAAATCGCCTCGAGGGTGCGGAGAAGTCAAAAAACACCGAAAGCCGTTTAAACTGCGATTTGTAGAGTTCTAGTTTCGCTTGGCGGGTGGCGGTTGAAAGGTTTGAATCCACTATCGAATTTCTTGCGTTAAGCCAGTTGAGTTAGCTATTAATAATAATATTTGTAACGCGAAATGGCAGTTATTATTGTAAGGGTTAGAATTTGAACTTAAAACTTTAAATTACACTATATAAGCTATGACGCCTTTAATTCCCAAAGAGGTAGGCAGATGAATGTGGTACACTTCCACATTTCATCAGTTACGTTTACGTTCCACTATGGAATAGATGGTGACTCTATTGCCATACATCGGGCACGACACCAGACTCCGAGTCACCACTAGAAAATTCAAATTAGAAAAATCCAATAGCGCCCGACTGGGGATTTGAATCCAGGATCTCCCGACGGGCAGTCACGTTTGCAACCAACGCGACCAACGAGCCAGTCACAAATATATAACGCGTTGAAAAACCCGCACCGAACGCGTGCATGGAAACGTCCGCTACACTGGTAGTTTATAAGGACAACGTGGGCCCGCCCGTGCCCTATCTGTCATCTCGGCGGCATCGCAGCAAACAGCACCTCCGCGCCGCCCGCTGTTAGGGGTCCGCGCCGACGGAACCGCTAACGCGATATGCTAATGGCGTTCTTTTACTTTCAACGTGTACAAAGTAAACGGATTACCGCGCACGTTGTAAATATCGTTTGTTGCTAGTTACCCGTACTTCCGGTAACGATTTGAATGTTAAATATAAAAAAATGGCATCGCAAATGTGTTTCAATTTGAATAGCAATGTTGGTTCAATTGTATATGAATGTAACAGTGCCGCATAGCACGAGGGTTGATGGATGCGGGAGACTCATTCGAAGCTCAATAGGGCGGATTCTGATGAGAGAATCAGAGGTCAACCAGAGGTTTATGGAGAGAGTGATGACTGTAAAAGAAGTATTTCAAGTCTCTGATCACAATAATCATAATTGCTTTGTACACAGCGTACATAATAGAAATTTAATCAAACACTGCTTGTACACTTTGTTGTATATTGATAAAAATAAGGTTCCGTTCACATTGTGAATCAAAATCGATCCACTCTTGCCACTTTAAGTTCATGTTGTTTGTTTGACTGCAAATTCATTGTGACTTTGTCCTTTGCTTTTGGCCATCTTTTCAAACTTCAAACGTTTTGAGACACGCCTGAATTTCCCATCGGCTGGTATCTGATATACGAGTATTTCGTTAAGGTATGTGACACAAATAATAATGAAAATATTGTTAATAAAGTAATTAAACAGTTATTTAATGTACATCACATATCATCACAACAGGTCCCTTGCGGGGTAGTAAGGGGAAATATTTACCGGCTTAATTCGTGTGTTTTTTCGAGATGGCCCGACTAGTTTCGAATCTATACGAGGTTCTTCTTTAAGAGATCCCGCCAATTGCAACGATCCGTGACTGTCGGGTCATCCTGAAAAACATACTAGAGTCGAGCCGGTATATATTTATACTGTTTAATTAACGATATTTATTAATTTTAATTAATTAATTAGCGATATTTATAGTCAATAACTAAAGCTAAAAGAAACGAAATAAATACACGTATCGTTTTATTCAAAGCGTTTTGTATATAAATCAGGCAATTTAATATAATTAAACGGCAGCGCTTAAAGTACGCGAAACTTTACAGTTTTAATTCGCCGGCGAGCACTTTTCATTTAGCCCAACTGTTTTCTCCAACTTGTTATAATGTATTCATATATTAACAGACGCCGACATTCGACGCGAGTTCGCCTTTGTTTTGTGAAGTATAAAAAATATATATTAACAATTATTTCCATAAATCTAACACTTTGTCGTAGCGACTATGAATACGGATTTCGTGTTTTATTTTTAAGACAAATTCAAAAGAATGACTCGTTAGGATATGATGTTTAGAGGCTGTTGTTATAATACAAGCTATTTTACAGGGTAGGCAGAGAGCTCTGATCCTTATAGACTTGACGGGTTTCTGGTACCTGTTTAGAGAATAAAACGTAACATCATACCTGTTATCCCCGAAAAGGTAGGCAGAGGAGTGTAGTATACTCCCACGTTTCACCAGTTACGTTTACGTCCTACTATGAAATAGGGGTTGAGCCTGGTATAAACTCGGGAGCGCGCGCTAGGATTTGAATCCAGAATCTCTGTGTCGATTGTCGGTCACAATCACTTGACCAACAAGGCAATCCATTTTTTATCTTTAAGGCCTTTAAAAACGGGGCATTAAGTTGAATGTTGTTCTTCAGTTAAATCAAAAATTCAATTTACATTCGCAGTACTAATATAAGTAACAAGTCATATAAATCCTGCATTATTTTTATTATATCATCACGCAAAGGCCTTATGGAGTGGGCAGAGACAACCGAAAGCATTCATGTATTCCTTTATATGCGCCCGTCGGTATCGTTCAAACTTCTTAATAAATTAAACAATGTCATTTCTTCACTCCTGCAACTATATTACACTTAAGGGTATTACAACGACAAGTATTATCCTGCAAAGTTAAATATGCGTGATGCGTAAGAAAAATACAACCCAGATAGTTTGCAAAAACCTGAACTCCGTTCCCCGCCGGCTCTAGAACAAGAAAGCATTATTTTTCACTGCAGTGACATTATTCTTTATAAACTCCCTCACCCTGTTTTTATTAATTCCAACTCCCCTACTCCCAAATGAAATATTAAGCTTCGCGCCACCGATCGATTTTTGTCTCTTATTAATTTCGTACACTTCTAGTAAACATTATTACGCGAAAAGTCTCTTGACTAGTGTAAAGTTATTTTTGATTTTCACTCATACATATGAAATACAGATAAATGTTTACGAAAGCGGCGTTCGTGTGATGTATTTATGTGATGTATGTATTGTATGTATGTGATGTATATATTGTATGTATGTGATGTATGTATGATAGGAATGTAAAAGAAGCACGTCATGTTTATAACTACAAAGGTATTTGGTACTAGGTGCTTTCTGCCCACCCTGTGAAGGGTCTGGCGTGGTAATATAACAGTTGCTCCGCCATGTATTATAACTCTGTTAATAAGACAAGAGCTATTGTTTTATCTGCAATGTTACGATGCGCACAGTACTCAATTAATATTAAGATCGCTAGAATGTTTAATACTAAAAAAGTGTTGTTAATAATATTATAGCATAACGCCAGGTCCCTTACGGGGTGGACACAGAGAATCAAGTGCAAAATATCTGTCGTTACTTATCTGAGTGTTGTTTTAAAAATAACTGATTCTTATTTCAGTCGACATTCTGTGATCAGCCTAAGAGCTGGAATGTCTCCATACTTTAAATACCTTGCGAGACGAATATGTAGCCGAGTTCTGGAATAAAAATAGATTGTAACTTAAACTGAATTTCTTTTACAAATATTATTTCTACACACGGTTTGCTAAAAATATTTAGCTTATGTTTTCAATTCTACGATTATTTTCATGTAGCTTACATGTAATTGCAAATGTAACTGTTGAAACGTCGTAGTAACTACACTTCTCTGTCTATCTCTTCGAAGATTACAAGCTTGATGTTAAGTGTTTACATGTTTAAATGTAAATATTAATGTTACAGGATTTCTCGGTATTCTGTACTTACCACGTAAGCATAATCAAAACAAAATTACATTACAACGAAATGTAGAAAAGCTAAAAATATAAGGGAAGGTAAAATATGGAGGAAAAGAAATTCGTAACGCGAATGAAATATGTCTGAAACAGCTGAAAATGTAACAACCATTATAATATTACACTACACGAACGCTTGTAACTCGATAACAATAAACTAATTTTGTTACACAACCGTAACAAATAAACAAAAAGGCGTTAAAGAGTTTCGGCGTTAAATATCAAATTTGTTCGGAAACCATGAAATCTGTCTCAGAACTCTCGAACTCATTACAGACTCGATATTTCATTGTGAAAATTATTTACTGGTTTATTGTTCCTTTATCGCGATTCCATTTGAGTAATTTTGGGGACTCGAACGAATTGATTCGACAAGTTAACGACTCATTCAAGAAGTCGTAAACTTGGAGCGTCTCGCTGCTTAATATAGCCGGAGTCGCAAGAAACAATTAGACACGAGTGTAGTCATACCGTAGGTCGCGTGGAGATGACGAAACTTTTGTACAAGGATATGGCATAATTTACTTGTATCATAGCGTATAATTTACTCGTATATCATAGCGTGTAATTGACTTGTATCATAGTCTATAATTACATTATTACAAGTTGTGAAAATTGTAACACTTAACCACTGTGAACAGCAGCAATTGCGGTAAGTAGAGGTTGAGTAATTAAACGAGATTATTTTTAAGCTCTACTATGTATAATACGTATTAAGGGTTGGGTATTTAAGACTATAGATTATTAATAAGTGATATTATTGGAGACTGATTCGGAGCTTAGTGCATTAGAAATGTAGCAGAATTGTGGATGAAGCTTCGAGGTTCACCACATGCTGAGGTTTCAATTACCAACTTCTATTGCTTTGACTTAACTTACTTAAACTGTTCTGTGTACAGGAGTTTTACCTATATTTACTTAAGATCATCTGGTAGTAAAATTTTTGCCATTCTATCTTTTTCCTTACTTAGTTCTAGTTTTATTTCATTTCTGAAATTTGGGTCTTCTAGTCATCGTATCTTCTAGTTATTCCATATGTATATTATTGGAATATACTATATACATACTATTTTATTATAACATACTATCATATTGAAATCGGATGAACTCGGCTAAATAACATTTTAATCAATGAAATTCAAGTGAAATTCAAACTAACAAAAACGCTTTTACGACAATTCAATACACTTTTTCAATTTATAATTTATTGGACAGATTCAAATAAGAGTTAATATGGAACTCAAACGCGTTCGTAGTTCCGCGCGAGCAGTACGTTATGTGTCGAATGACGTGTTGTAACGTGCGACATAAATCGCGAGGCGTCTTGACGACACGCGGCGAACGAGGCTCGTATTGTCGTGTCGAAAATACGACAACTTCATATTAACCTATACAGTTTTAAATCGACATCGTATCTTCTATGAGCGCATATTATTTGACGTGACATAATTTTCATATGTGCCAAGTGGATTTTTTTGTGAGATTTAACCTAATAGTAATAAATACATTAATGACGATAATGAAACGATAGAGCTAGAGTTTCTTTATTCCGCCTCCTGTGGAGAGGAACACAGTGTACTGCGCACATCGGTCAGCAGAGCAAACGATTCCTAAATATGTACTCTGTGTTTAACCTGATATCTATATGGGACTCACCGATAAGTATTAAGGGCTCCGAGGGCGCTACCTTCCGAACATGTGTAAGCGTAGGGCAACTATGTCAATTAATATCACTCGGAGACCCAATATTTCTGGTCTACCAACTATCAGAATTACTGATACAGTGGGGGTCAGGCAGCCCTCTGTTTTAATTTTTAATAAGTTTCCCTGGGCTATAATTGAAGAATCGTCACAATAGTAAGTAACATCAACACCCAAGAGCACGGTGTACCGCAATTCAAAATCGTAATCGATGTTCTTCAAGAGCGGTGTAAGAATCGACCCCTGTGGGACACCGCATGACGTATTCGTACTAAGTCCACGCCCAAAAGCTGATAATAAATATTCTTATTTCTATGGTTGTATAATCACTCCAAGGATACGGTGACATTTGCACAGTTTTAATTCGAAATATATACCTACTATTTCGTTATATTCCGCTGTAGAAGGTCGTTGATCAGATTGAACTAAGGCAGAAACTAAATTACATGCATTTTCCTTGCCAAAAATAGAATTTGATTTTATTTGCGTTTATATAAATTCGCAGATAGTTTGGAATCACTTCTCATATATGTATTAAGTTATATCCTTTGCTAATTTATGTTAATACTGCACGTTACAATATGTTGAAGCACACGGTATATTTAAATGGTTTAATTATATTTCAAATTCTATTCTGAAGTTAATTACATATCTTAGTAAATGTTTAAAACATGACATCACACTTTTTCATAGACCTGCCGATAGGA
The DNA here is from genome assembly GCA_018244755.1 of Jemadia pseudognetus. NCBI lineage: Eukaryota > Metazoa > Arthropoda > Insecta > Lepidoptera > Hesperiidae > Jemadia > Jemadia pseudognetus. The sequence continues at coordinate 13,446 of DWTO01000958.1, forward strand.
TCCAGTTCCCGACAGTAATCAAATCGGCAGACGATTTAATAAACACACTCATTAAACATTCGTTAGTGAAATATGAAAAATGTACACATTTGAAATATTTTCATAATCGTTTTACTTGAGCAAACATCGAGATATCAATTAACTCGATTTCCATGCTAATGTTTTTAGAGATACAACTTTTATGAGCACTTTGTATTTAAAGTGCTTCAGTTGGGATGATAACACTCGTAAAGGGGGATAACACTCGACTTGCACAATATTCAAATGAAATTGCATCTTTGCCAAAACTAGCGGGAGAATGGCGTCGCTAACATTAATATATAATAGTATATCTGACCCTCGTTGTGTCGAGGAGGCTTTTTGTTTTTATAGCTTGTTGAATATACGCTATGGGGAAGAAAATTTCGACATACATTTAATTAAAGAGACAAAAAATTTACGTCTGCGTCAGTGACGGGCGGGAAAGAGAGAAAGAAAGAAAATTTTATTCGTAGAATGCAGTAGGTACATAGATAAATTAACAAAAGCACAGTATATATTTAGAAAATAAAGACACATCCCGATGTATAGATGTATCCATGGAGTACTTAGTATTCAAACTTTATTAATATTACAAGGTACCCGAACCGAATGAGCTTTCTATGCTTTGTGACTTCTGCAATATGCAAGTCAAAGGGCAAAGGGCAATATTCAATTTGCAATATGAATATATCCTAAAAAAACATGTACGTTGGTGAAATGGTTGCCAGCGCAACTGCTGACCGACACGTCCTGAAATCGATTCCCGGGTAGGGTACTATTGGGTACTTTCTTAGATTTTCTGTTGAAATTTCTAGTAGTGGCTCAAAATTTGGATTTGTGCCCGTTGTATAGGAATAAGCTTACGCCCTATTCCAAGATGGGACGCAAACGTAACTGGTGAATTGTATTAGTGTACGACACTCCTTTGCCTATACGAGTATCTTCAGAGCTTACAGACCTGATGTTACAAATTGGGCTAATAAATGTGATATTTTACGTCAACCACTATTTATTGAAATATGGGTTTAAATTGTTACTATAAGTAACATATTCTGTATCTATATATAACATTGTTTATGTATTTATGTTTATAAACGGTTTTTTTCAATAGCTAACTAACCCTGTTTAGTTATATATTATAGTATGTTTTAGTTGCAATACAAACTTTTATGTACAAGGACCAAATATTTTCAGTCTGCCATTTTCGTACCCGATTTAAAAATAGAATCGCGACATTATACAGTATTGAAAATCTGTAGAGCTACTTATTTCTTGAGGTAATTCGATAGTAAAGCCCGCTTAATCTGTTTGGAACTTTCTAGAATCGTATAAGGGATAAAGGAATAATGTTGTTGTGTAAAAATTAGCGAGTCGCGCCACCTGGAACATGCAGATTAGTGAACAAAGCGGTTATTTTAATTCACAGCAATACGAGAACACGTAATAGCTACTTGTGTTTACTTCTTGTTTCCTTCACCTCGTTTGCTTAAAGCTTACAAGTATTTATTCAAGTATATTTATAAAGTTGAAAAATTTCGTTGCATAAATCAAAAAGTTCGTCCACAGTCTAACTCGTCACCGGCAGTTTTCTTTTGAATCTTTTATCATGCCGATCAAGCCATGGTCTGCCATGGTCCGCCACGGTGGACAAGTTGATGTTGAAAAGCTATCTATCAAATCACTGTCCATGTTCATTTTCCCATAAGCAACTTTGAACAGGAACGTTACTGATGAACGCATGTTGATAAAGAATGCTGAATATTACACTAATGTAAGCATTTTTAAGTATGTTGACGAAGCCTAAATAGTTGGAAACCTTATGGGGCAATGAGCTGGTCAGATCTATTGTAGAATAACCGTTGTTGTGGATGTGTTCTGGAGTGGAAACCACGCCTTGGTGAATGTAGCGTAGGATGTCCTCCAGCTCGTCAGAGCAAAGATACGAGTATATGTACGTGAAGTGAGTGACAGTGTCAGCGTGTAATATACATACCTTTGTCAAATTATAACTTTTTAGATCAGATTAGCGAGTCGTTCCCTCGGCATCTTCATCCAAGTGCATACGCTTCGTATATCTGTTTAAGCATTCTGTAATTTTTTCTTTATACAATTACAATTCTCTTCTGTAAAATACTAGTAGGTACATTTTTAATTGCAAATTGCTTTCTCTTTTCTCAGTGTTTCATTTTAAGCACTAATCCACTACATTCAAATTTGGTCGTACTGTGAACGTGTGGTATAGAGCCGTATTTTGCTAATAGTTTGCTAATGTAGAGGCGGTCAGGCCGTAGGTATCCATCGGTACATGTGCGCGGTATCAATGGCCAACGCAATTACTTTGAGTGCCTCGTTTTTGATGTAGTGCTGAGTGCTCGTATCTGGTGTGTGGTGTGCATTCAGAAATAATCCGGCGTCCAAAATTGGAAAATTACGTTTACAATCCCTATTATCCATTATTTAATTACCACTTTACACAGTTGTCACTGGTTTTTTAATTTACTTCACTTATCCGTAAAGATATTTTGGTTCTTGCCGCTTTAATAGCAAGTGTATCGAAGAATTTCTTCCGTAATAATGTACATGTACACCCGTACAGTATTGTATTCCATTAATTAACCAGCAATTCAGTGTGACGTTTTGAGTTGAGTTTTTTTTTGTATAAAAAGCACGTCAGATTTGTAAGGACAGAAATATTTGGGAGGCAATGATCTTTACCTGCCCGTTAAGGAACTTCGCGTTATGATTTAATATTAATTGAGTTTGTGAAAAACTTACGTACTGTACATTCGCTTATTAATGTTTATATGATTGTGTTAAAAAACCTCTCGTCGTTCTTACGTAATGTTGAAATGTAAAATGTGCGCGCATCGAAATCCGTCGATGTATTAACAAAACTGTGATTTACGATTTCATTAGTTGCGTGCCGCGCGACGAGACGGAAACTGTACGTGTATGTACGGGTACCTACAGATATACTCGTAGCACCCACCAAATATCAATCGTTGTCATTGGTTATAAACTGATATAAACCTAATGTTTTAGCTACTGTGACTCTTAGTATGTATTTAGTATTGATCTTCTTTGTAGAATCTAACCAAGTTTCGTATAGAGACCAATTGTTAACAAAGTTGTAACATTAAATAATCTCATATAGGTTACGAGTTTATTATTAATTACATGAATACTGCATTTGTGGTTTCGTGAAACTAGTCGTTTAGTCAAATAAGGAGAAAGAGATATAGAGAGTTTCAGTCATAATATTGTATGAAATTATGCACCTATTATGCTAATAGCAAAATAACTTTATTTCACCGTATATTTTGGAAGGCTTCCAAGGTACCTAATCTTTCACGGTTGGCAACAAGTTCAGACAGCCAAGTAATTTTTTTCAGGCAACAAGTTATGAAATTCATACGATTTGTGAGGTATAATTTCTGAGTGTTTAAATTAATAACAGCAAATCTATTGGTAATTGATTCTGTAGTTAATTCAGCAGTAATAATTACTAAATAGTTACGCTGGGGACTTACGGGGCAGGCACAAGTAAAATAAAAGCACTGATTCGCTGTGATTACTTCTGATTTTTTAATTATCCGTTACCAGTAATTACAGGGTAAAATTATTCACTAAATTATTTTTTATAAATATAATTATATCTTATCATTATACCGGTAATTTTTTAAGCAAATGAAATTGTAGTAAATTACGTCATTGTGCCATGTTCTAATTAACGTATAATTATAATTTTATTGTTATATTGTGACACTAAATTTGTTCGGGATGGGCAAAAATTTCCCGATCGTAAATATCCTTGCAAATCTAAAGTCTATTTTCTACATTTTAACATGCAATCGTAACATAATACGCGCGTAGTTCTTGAATGTATACTAAACATCGTAAAAATAAACGGAAAATTCTCGACGAGATTCGTATCACTTTTCAGAAATGGAATGAAATATGGGTTTCGGCTGCCGTTGCTGAGACCGTTGCATCCGGATATGTTTGATATTTTACGGTGGTGTCCGGTCAAATATTGACGGGACGGTCAAATATCAAGCGGCTTTTGTTGGGATCTTGGCAGTGTGTATCGTTGAACACGTAGCGCCAGTTAACTGGCAATTATTTACTTTTTGGTTAATAACATAGACTAGTTAGTATTTTTTAATTCTTTAGCATTATAGCTAAGAACAAAATGATGGTAATACTGAATAATTTTCTAGTGTTGTTTACCTAGTGTTCTTAAGTTTGTACTTAATAAGTATTTCAAAATTCTTAATCAGTTTAGTTATGTACAAATTTTAAAGGGATACGAGCGGTTTTTAGAAATGAGGTATTCGGCTTTATAGCCATACGTTTGGCCTCGTATAGAGTCGAGTTCGTATTTTCTGTATCAGATATTCTCAGTGCTTGTTACAACTAATAATAATAATAATGAATATTTTTAAGTATCTTCTATTTGTCAAAAATTTTCAATAATGATATATAAAGTGTGCAACTCTACATCTATAATCATGTATGTAATCTAAAATGTGTGCTTTACAACAAGTGATGCAAAATATGTGCTCTACATGACTCTTCAATACGTACTCAAAAAAATGACTCTACGATA
>DWTO01000959.1:0-18075 GCA_018244755.1 Jemadia pseudognetus
AAGTTTAATTGATTACTCCAACCGTTTAAAAGATATTCGTATACGAATCCCAATGCTTTCTGATTTCGATAATTTTTCAATAACTTTTTCAAATTTATCTATTAAATTCATGAATTTTGGAAATTTTTACCAGAATTTTGAGAGAGAACCAATGAGATTGAAATAGTTCACTAGACTAGAAACACCATTTTAGCAAAATTATTTATTGAAACAGTTAGCCTAACTGTTTCAAAAGTGAATCAAAAACCTTTTAATTTGAGCTACAGTATAAATATGACATTATGGACCTTTTCGAGAAAAAAAATTAATTGCAATTTAGTTGCGCTATTGAATCGGGTACAGATGCTGTTAAATAGGTAATATAAATTCTAATTAATTTTTTTACAACTGAATAGTATTTAACATCATTTATTACATATTTCATAATTACCCCAGAGATGAGATTGAAATAGTTCACTAGACTAGAAACACCATTTTAGCAAAATTATTTAGGGAGTGACTAGTTCGGACAAAATCTTTCTGGTTATAAATGGGTTGAGTACAAATAAACTACAAAAATAGGTTAAAATCTTAAACTTTATTAGATACTCCATTATATTTCAATACATTTAATTAAGAACGCATACTGCTTTCATTTGACATGTATCTAAGTGGATACTTCTACATTTGCTTTTTCATTATTGCTTTCTTCTTCTTTTGGGCCACTTTCTTCACCATCACCATTCTTAGACTTCTTATCGCTTTTGCGGAATTTATCGTACCTGTATCGATATAATAAAATCGTAATTAAAATAATGTTTGAATTAAACATTGCTTAATAACAATTCCTGGCAATTACTGCAATGTGTGGGTGTGTGTAATAATGACAACATTTATTGTGCACATTAAAATAGTTATACAAAGGTTAAAATAAAATGTGTAAGGAATGTTACAAATAATTTAATTGTTTGTTGTAAAATTGTACTCAAATACATACAAAAAATGCAAAAGAAACATCTATTTTATCATATTGCTATTTACAATAAGAATCCAATCTGGGAGAAACATAATAGGGAATGAATTATAAGTCTTTCTGCTCTACTGTATATAATTTCTTCAGAGTAATGAATGTCTACTATAATGGAGACTATTAAAAAGACATCATTATTAATCAAACTCACATTGCAACTAGTTTTTTACTTATTCACATGGTTTTATTCATTCACATTATAGGTCACAGAAACAAGTGCACAGTAATCCAGAACAGGAATCATATTTTATAATTAAAATATCTGCCGTGTCACATAAAAAATTACAGTTGAATTTTTGTGTAATATTATGAAAGCACTCATGTTCATTTTATGTTGCAATGGAAAATTTGAAATCTTTGCACAGTTAAGAATCTGCACAGGTGCCACAACTATATTTGTTCTTAAATCAATAAAGCCTTCAAAATTAGCTTGATTAAAATGTTTTCATGAACATTTCATACTGAAACCCTTCTCTGTTCACTTCATTAGCTACATACAAACTAGTGATATAAATATTTAAAAAGGTGTTTAAGTAGTTTAAAAATATTACTACTGTAGCGAGTATTTTGATGGCAACACTTGTCATGTCAGTTACAATAAAGTAATAAATTTGCAATATAGACAACTGCCTGCAACATTTAGCTGCTAAACTACTTCATGAGATATTACCTGCTAAGGTCCTCGTCATCATCACTACCCTCATTGCCTTGAGGGTCAACTTCCCTGAGCAGCTCTCCTATATCCTTGTCCACATCTGCCCAAAGTTTATCTTCACTTCCTGTAAACAATCCATATTGAAAACTGTAACATAACCTAGTACATGTACAAAGGGCTAGACAGAAGTGTACCACCATACTCCCACAACCTATTATGTTGCACATCTTACCATGGAATAGGGGGTCAGTCTATTGTCTTATACCAGACACAAATCCAGACTCCATGGAGAGACATGAGTATCAAGTTAAAACATCTGTACAGATAATTAAAATTGTAGTGTCTGTAATATTAAAATAGCATATACAATACAATATAATACATACCAGAAGCGTTGGCGACCTCAGTGCCATTTTCGACATTTTTCTTATCTCCAGCTTGTTCCGATTTCTCTATTTTCACTTTCACCTCAGTCACTTTTTCTGCTGTCTCCTGCTTTTCCTCTTCTATGTAGATAAATAATTAAATTATTCATTACTGAAATTAATCATTCATGTTGGGATTTACGTAGTAGGAGACTGTTTCTGTAAGAAAGAGAGAAATACTGCCTCCCATTTTATCTATACCTGTCGCTATATTTTTTAATGATCTAAATTTATTATAACATATACTCAAGCAAATACAATTTCGGATTTTGCTTGTCAAAATGGGTAGTGTGGTGTGGTAGTGTGCAGTGTGTGGTACCTTTCTGCTGGTGCAGCTGGCGGTGGATGCGCTCGGCGTGCTTGCGCAGCGTGCGCGTGTCGCGGTGCTGCACGTAGCGGCCCAGGTGCGCGCGCAGGCGGCAGTGTCGGCGCCGCACCTCCGCCTCCTCGGCGCTGCCCGCCTCCGCGCGCGGCAGGTACGCGCGGCACAGCTCGCACCACCACACCTGCGCACACACACACAATTTCACTTCCGCTTTCCGCGACGACACTCACCATTTATAAATCTGCCACCCACCATTCGTCACATCCGATTTCCACTCAACGCTACAAGAATCACGGTTCAGTATATATGTACAACATTACGCATACCTCAAATTTCTTAATGTGCTCACTTCCTATGTTGATTTCTACTTTCGGTTTCTTGGAAGTGGTCTCGTCCTTCTTTTCTCCACCAGAGTCATCGTCTTCCACCTCTGAATAACATAAAATGGCATCCAAGATATAAGCATGTCGATTTTCTTCTCTTGATATTTTGAATCAAACGTCACTATCAACTGGATTTTTCTCAGTATTAACAAAATAAATGAAAATAGGTGTGTGTGACAAAATTAAGTGTGAAAAACTGTTTATGTATTTGTATTGCACAAACATACCATCCACATCGCCTACAGAGTCGAGGGTCATAAAATTCTCCAAATCTACATCCATTCCTTCGTCTGCGCTTCCGTCGGCCTTGGGGCTCGCTCGGCGGGCCGCTTGATTAGCTTTCCTCTACAAAGTGAGAAAAAAAATGAAAAAAATTGTTAATAAATATAACAAAGATTTCAGTCCAATGACAAGACTGGCAAAATAAAGGAAAAAATAATCATGAAATGTTTAACCATATTTTTTAGGTTTGATATTTGTGATAATCATAGAACATGAGCCTATTGCAGGCCACTGCTAGACATAGGCATCCTGAGGGGTTATTCCTATATCTCCATGGTGGCCATGCGGGTTCGAGATCAGCACAGCACTGCTTCTCGCACTGCCTATAGGCAGCCAAAGCATTTAGTTATGCCCTCATTTAATTATACATAATTTGGAAAATTTTCTATGATACATTTTAAATATTCCAAGTAAATAACTACTATTATTTAGTCATTTTCGAACAAGTTATCTAATACCCTATTGTATCATGATTAATTAACAATAGTGGGCTCTTTCATATCAAATTCTTATATAACATGATACTTGTTATCGGAGTAATTGAAATGCGAAATTGTTACCTAACTCAATACACTTACACAAAATGGCTTCTTGCGAACGAAGAGTTAAAGATCGAGTTCAGCAGTAAACGAAAACAGCCTACTGATGATGAACGTCATTAGATTTCTAACTAAAACACACCTTAAGATGGTCAAGTGAGCTGATGTGGTGCTCGTAGATCATGGGCGAGCGGAAGGTGATGCGGCAGACGCGACAGAAGGGCATGAGGAAGCGCTTCATGGCGCGGTGCGTGTCGGTGAGGTTGTGCGAGTGGCGCGTGGTGCGGTGGTTGAGGCGGCACACGAGGCAGAAGGTGGTGCGCGCCGCCAGCTCGGCGCCGGCCGCCGCCTCCAGCTCGCGCTGCGCCGCGCGCTGCGCCACGCGCATGCGCAGCAGCTGCGCCTTGTGCCGCCGCGCCACCGCGCTCATCGCCGCGCGGTGCTTGCCCGACAGCAGGTGCTTCGCGTACCCCTAACCATTCATAGCATTTCGTCGTATGAATATGGTATTGGCATCTTGACTCTTGATTTGTTAAGTTGAGAATTGGGAGTGGAGTCCTTACCGCAAAGGTGGCACACTTCTCCTTGCAGTGCACGCACGCGAGGTGCACGTAGGGGCGCGCGGTGGGCGGCGGCGCGTCGGACGCGGCGTCGGGCTCCTTGTCGGTGTCGGCGCCGCCCGCGCCCTCCGAGCCTTCTGAACCCTCGGCGTCCACCTGCTCGAATTACAAAACATCTAGTCGCTCTATATCCACAGTAAAAAGTATTTTTTTAGTATATGTCACTGAAGATAATTATTGAAATTTAATGAAATATACCGATGCACATTAAACACAGCGATGCAACATTCTGTACTCCGGGCGCTGCAGCACGATGCGAGGGATCCCTGTAGGAGCTAACGAGTTTGTAACATATTCACCGGCAAACATGTGCCTACCTTTGGAGATTTCATCTTTTGCTCCTTCTGTTCTTCAATAGTTTGCTCCTTTTCTTCGGTGTCCCAGTCTTCTTCTGTGGATGACGCGTCGTCCTTAGACTTAATAGAGCTAAAACACAAGTTTATATTTTATCTATTTGTCGATTATATTCATATTCAGCGCTAATTATATATTGTACAATAAAGCAATATTGATTAGGATGGCAGTTAGCATCAATAACAATCATAGCATTAGTTACAACTCCTTGAAACCATCTTCAACATGTTTCATATTTTAGTGTACCTGGTGCTTTCGTGGTTCAGAAATAAAATGTCAGCAGGTACTGGCATGTATACGGGAATGAACATCTTTTGTTGCCTTTTAAGAGCATCTTTCGTCATTATCAGTCTGAATTTCGAAGTGCAACTAGGTAACAGCGGCCCCGTAATCGTCGAGAGAATGTCCTTGACGCGCCCGTTCAGGTCTCCTAGAGCGCTTACGGGGCGAGTCGTATAGAAACTAATTTTAATATCAACTTATCCAATTACCTTCGCCCCTTGATAGATCTGAAAGCGCGCGTGTAGCCGAGCGACTTATCTCCGAATCGCCGCGAGATAAAGGAGCCGCGCGAGCGCGGCGCGCCGCGGTACGAGGCGCGCGTGCGCAGCATGCGGCCGCGGAAGGAGCGGCGCGGCGCGCGCGGCCGCACGGCGCTGCGCAGCGGCTCGCGCGGCGGGCCCATGCCGCTCACCTTGCGGTAGCCGTCTCGGTTGGGCGAGCGTCTTCGTTCGTCTCCGCCGAACGACCTTCTCTCACTGCTGTAATCCGGTCTACCGCCGTATGATCCGCCATAGTGGCCGCCGCCGTCATGGCTACGTCTATCGCTTGAGGATCCCTGTACACAACTCTCTTTGGTTCTCGAACGGCGCTTCACAGATCGAAGCGCGTTACATATTTAACATTACAAATAAATATACACTGCGCATTCTTCTCAACTCGGGCATGCCAAATAATATCTTTGTTACCAATATAAAATTCTGCTCTTACAAATTTATATATGGAATATTGACTACATAAATCTGTTCCTCTCGGACAGTACTCAGGATAGCATTGTTTTAAAGTAATGAAAACTTTATTTCTCTGGTGTCTTTGTTGGCATCAGAATTTAGTGTTCACCTTTCGTGAGAGTGGGTGTGACAATATTTCTAACTTTTTACTATCAATGGTGCCGTTCTATTACATTTAGTTGATACCATGATAGTTTTCACTTCATATAAATTTAGTCTTATCGTCATTTACAACTTGCATAGTAATTTTACTAGTTTGTTTCCGATTGCATCAGTTGTTCAATGAAAATATGCTAGGAATTTCAAATTAAAAAGACAAATAAACCACTATGGGACTCCCATTATTCAGTTATTATTAAATTATATGATTTCAGTTGGTCCACACACTTTAGCTGCTACAATGTCACTTTCTGGTAGTACAAGTATCAAGAATAGGTATCACATATTTCAGTCCAAACATATCTTTATATTTTATTATTACATCATCATGCCAAGTCCCTGACGGGGTAGGCAGAGAGCACCGAGTTAACTTTGCTAAACAATTCGTTTGAGACAAGAATTATTATCACTATGTACTCTTTTCCTTACATTCCCTCTCCTGTGTTTCTCACATGTCCTATCTCCCTACATGTTTCTGTAATACCAATTATTTTCATGCCATATTGTAATGTTGTAATATTATTCATCTTCTCTGATATTTTTTTTGTTGTTTGACTTCCTGCATGAGTTAGGAAATTTAAAGTTAAAACAAATGAAAAACTAACCTCCATTCTCATTCTCTTGCGCTCTGGTGATCCCGACCGACCATAGTCACGATTCCCATAACCACCGGATGTTTCCTGTTGCACATTTAACAAATGCAATATATTGATCAATGCATCTTATAAATAAAAGAAAGAATTTGTAACAAAATTGGAAATAATGATGTCTAATTAAGAATGACAAAGCAAGAAGCGGATGTGGTGAACATGACTTGGCAAATTTCCAAGTATACAATTTCATTAAACAAAATGTAGACATATGCAAATCCAGACTAAATAAACTCTGCAAATATACTGTACATAACATTTAACTATGAACACACAGTCTATGAAATAGATCATCATTTACACTTTCCATACACATCCCACTATCGAAACACACCCCGCAACTTCACATTTAATGATATAACAACAGTTCAAACTGAAAAATGTGTTGCTGACTATAAATTGGATGAGCTATTTCAATTATACCTTTGACAGTGGTCTAAGAGACTACTTGTCCACATTTTCCATATAAAAAAAATTATAAGTATGTCATATTTATTTTAAGGAGTTTCGGTTACAAAATGTGAAAATATTATCTAAATATTGTCAGTATATTAACAAAGTAATAAACCACACATATACCAATAAAATTCCAGGCAAAGTAGAGTGAAGAAATTAATTCTAGACTATCTGGTTTTACAACTTTAGATTGTTACATCATGATAGGAACAAAGTTTGTGTACGTTCTAAACATGTAATATGCCACCAGTGTTACAACCCTCTGTGCAGAGACTGTTGTTACTTTTGAATTATTGCACCACTTGAACAAAAATTCTTTCATGTTACAAAACTATATTTTAATAGTTCATGTTTAAAAGATATAGAAATAAAATAGAAAAAGAATAGAAAAGTGCCCTTTAACATTTTATTATTTTTGATGCATAATAAAATAAACAAATATTAAATAAATAAATTGGTATATCTTTAATTTAACAAGTGTAAATATTACTGTTAAAAATATAACAGCCACAGTTGAAGTTTAGTATTATTAAATTATCATAGACAACACAATGGACAGTTTTATTGCAAACATATGGAGTTGTTAAATTATGTATCAACCAGAATATAAGGACCCACTTGCTTATTTATTGAAAATATACAGTGTAAACTCCGTACAAGGGCACTGAAGGCACTGTGCATTTTATGGCATTATAGAGAGTTATGGTTATGTGGAGAGAAGAAAAATCTGAATTAGAAAAATTTATCTTGGGCTGTTTTTTGTTGAATTTTTTTACTTATTTTATTCATATCTTGTGATATGGAGGCATCTTGGTGATAAAGGAAATACTTTTCTGATAATCTAGCTGCTTTTAGAGGTTATTTAATGCCTGGTAGTGGCTCAGGGTTATATATATTATTAGTTATGGACAACAACAGTCTACATGTACAAGCAATCCCAATACGTAAATAAAAGAATGAATTTCATACGGGAGTTCGGTATGCATGATAAAGTCAATTTATTACATGCTAGGATAATAAAGCGACAAAAGAATGTACACAGCTGTGCAGTTTTTACTAAAACTTGGCAACTTAAAAAGTTCTTTTAATAACATAATTGTAGTCGTTATTGAGAGTGGGTGTAATGCTATATAGAGTGTATTATTATATAGAAGACAAGCTAAACCAACCAAAGCCAAGAGATTTCGACGCTTTAGGGAGTTTGTCATTAAATTGAGTGATGTTACATAGAGTTCACACTGTATTATCATCCAAGGAATAGGCATGTTACCTATATAATAATGATAGATATCCGTAATATTTAATAATTTGTAATAATTAATAATCTTGGATTGAAATTATCAAGATTAGAGATTTTCTGTTGCTTTGCCCAAGAGAATGAAATATGCAATATATGCCAACTTATACACTTGAACAAAGAAATGGTTGTAATAAATTCAAATTCCAAATTTGAACATGTTGAACCGTGTGACTGAGTCGCAATGTTTAATAAATATTTATTGATAATCATATATTCAATAGGTTTGATGTGGGAAAGACCAAACTTGAAGCCATTTTGTATGACTTATTTTACATCAATCCATTTTATACAATATTAGGCATTATGTTAATGGGTTCAAATTATATGACTCTCATAATATGTTTACAGCTGCATTATTACCAGCAGATTTACTCCAGAGGTCTAAACATGACAATAAAGACTATTTCAATAGTTGAGACACTAACCTATACAGAATACTGAACAATATGCTACACTTACCGTTCTGTATTTCTTGTAAGGCTCGTCCATTCTATCGCGGCTCGATGAATATCTATTTGTGCTGCCAGTGTTGTAGCGTGATTCATTATTGTAGGAATTGTACATGCCACCTCTGCCTCCGCGCCCTCCGTCATATCCACCTCGGTTGCCGCTGCCGCGATAGGTACCTCGGTACCCACTACCGCGCCCGCTGTAGTTTCCTCTACCGCTATAGCCGCCATATCCTCGGCCACGCGACGACATCTAAGCGTTTCAAGTCAACACACCGAAGGTGGCGTATTGAACATAAAATATTAAGAATGTAGGAAAACATTAAAAATAGTAACTTTAAAAGTGTTTGTGAGAATGTGTGAGATCCAAAATGTAACCTAAGCAAAACTGAGAAGCCGGCATTGCTAAAATTAAATGGCGTCTTTAGGGGTGTGATAGAATTTTTTTATAAAACGGTCCTTCAACGGTATATATAGTAAATACTTACAGTAATAATTATATGACGTTTTCTTTGCTATCTTCTTGTTTCAATACCACGTAATGAAATAAGACTCAAAATTAATAAAATTAGGCAGCGCCTCTACTAAGACGTAAAACTACACCACCGCCATCAATATATAATGTTGCCAGTAAAATGACATTTTAATTTTAAAATTACAATGCTTTACACTCGGTGTTGCAATTTTTGCAAAACAGGGTAGGATTTTGATTATAATAATATAGTTGTGGCAAAAAGTTGGTAGATTACGATACATATTTTTATTGGTGTGCTATTTCTTTATTAGCTCGCTCTTTCTTCAATAACTATTTCTTTTTTGTAACGACTATGTACTGAAGATAAAATTTGCTTCAGATATGCGCAGGAGTAGGGTAAAGGTAAATTATAAAATATAAAGAAAGCAATTATTTTAAATAGGCGTATCTGTAACCACTTTTCATTAAAGCGATATTTGGGAAAAAATCTTGAGGCTAATCGCCACTCTGTGTCTATACCCTAGCAATACTTGAAATTAATGACATTGAGAAAGTATTGCGGATTTATATAGGCATACACCCAACATATACTCGATATACACCGAACATAATAAAATGCCCGGTGTACACCGGGCATATCGAACATATACACCGGGCGTATGTTCGGTGTATACCGGGCTATACAGCTGTATGTTATATATATCCACGAAAATCTATGTTAGAAAAGCTTTGTAGTGTCCGACCCGGAATTTGAATCCAGTACCTCTCGCTCGGTAGTCGCGTTTGCAACCAACACGACCAACGAGGCAGTGAAAAGCTTGTAAACAAAGCTTATATGTAAGCATTGTCTAGATGCCCTAAAAAAGGTGGACAAATTAATTTTGTGTTTTAAACAAAGATTGAGAGATTTATCCATCAAAATATTTAATTCAAACATTGGGAAAATTTCATTTGAAATATTACAATCAGTTTAAAAATTCAAAATACACTTTTGAGTTTTCAGTTCTGTTGGTTATCCTCGTCATTAATAACAAATAGCAGAAGCCATGCCTTCCAAATGACTCATCAAAATGACTAGATAATTTCAATACAATATATTTTAAAATGCGTACTAATATTATTACAAATTAAAATATGTTTATCTGGAACTCGGTTAGCTCATTTAAAATCAAGTGTGAGTTCACACGCGGTAGAACTGAAACTTAGTATTCTAGTTAATTTTTAAGAGACTAATATGAATACACTTGGAGGTAAGAAACAGAGAGAAAGAGAGAGTGCGATTGACAATTTTTATTGTAGACTGCTTTTCTTGCCCGACGCTTTCGAACATGATTAGTTGTCTGCTATATTTTGACATAAATTAACGATGTTTGATTTTAATGATAAGCAACACGGAAAAGCTCGATACGATACGTCTTGTCCAAAAGTTTTGAGTAAAATTATTAACTGCAAAGTATCGAGAACAAAAGTATTGGTACTCGATACTACATATCGATACATTTTCCGTGTCGCTAGGCGCACGATGCGCGCTTTTTTTCTTTATACCTATGATATACATTTAAAAAAAAAATTTTTATGCAACACCTTAAACTAATGGGTACACGTGTGCATTTTTTAATGCCAAGTGGCATTCGCTCCCAGTCAACCCTGGTTGACGATGAACGAGTGTGGCAGGCGCTTACATGTATCCTTAAGAGTAATACAATAAGTTTATAGGTATACACAAACATACATACATACATGAATACTTACATTATTGTCGATTATATAAGGAAAAAACAATATTCAGCAAAATTAATTAAAAAAGTCTTTTATTGAAAATACATTTCTTCTCGACCTTGGTATCTATTATTGATTGAAATGGTGTCATAAAGAAGGTACTTACTTACTGCAATATAATGCGCTTAATGGCAAAAAAGTGGCACAAAATCCCACATTACAATAAAATGACTTTGTGACGTTTATAATACACACGACCTTCACCATCTATTATCATTCATTATAATATATTATGAATAAATTACTGTGATGACATTTCCAGTTTATATAGGTAATAAACATTTTGTATTTGTAATAAATATGTCCGATGTTATTTATAAACACTGACGCCACGATATCAATCTTCTACCTTGAATTTCGAGACCTTTTCCCGCCAAATAGTTCACCCCAATACGTCTGCAGATTCGTCCACGAATCCTGAAAAAATCTCTATTTTTACTACGAATTTAAAACCAGCATAATATTTCATATTTATTACTGTCAGTAACATCAAGCCTGTAATGCCCGAAAAGGCAGGAGAGTGTAGCACAACCCACGTTTCACGAATTATGTTTTACATCTTACTGCAGAATAAGGGAGAGCTTGTTGCCATACACTGGGCACAGTTTTAACTATAAGCTTAAAGCTGGGAGATCTTAAATATGAAAGTACAATGTTTACCTTCTTAGCTTCCCGCCACTCCAAGTTCCTTAGCCGCGCTAAACCCTTAAAATTGCGGTCCAGGATTCCCAGAAACTCGGTCCTCGTAATTTTTGGACTCTCTGTGGTCCCGTTGCCATTAGGAGCTGGTGTCATCGTTACCGCCTGCGTACATTTAATACAATAGAACAATTTTGGTTAATATATCATTGATATATTTTTAATCGCACATGGGATAAGAGCTTTGTGAAAGTGTACAGTCGTAACAATTATTGACCGTCAGAATTCTTGAATTATTATTATTTTTATAGTTATAGCTACATTTAATATACATAACATACATTTATTTATTCATACTTATATAGGTTCACTTACAATAAATAATATTATAAAGAATCTAAAGAAATATATAAAATACATATAGTTCATTAGAACTATAAAAGTATTAACTTAAATTAATTAAATTAAACTTAAATTAAATTGACTTAAATTATGTATTAAAAGTATTAACTTTTCATATATTTCATTCTGTTTGTAATATAATTATTAATTAGGTACTTCTGGCACCTTTGACAAAGGGAAATAGTATTATTTCAATACGTACTTAATCAAAAACTGAATTATGTAATATATATTTGAAATAGGGAAATGTTGTCATAAAAAAAAAATGTACTCACGTTATCATCAACAAATTGGTTGTTGACTAAATCCGATATTTGATTATACGCACTTTTCGTGTCGTTTATTTGCTGAAAAAGATAAAAAATCTTTCAACAGAAATCTGAGACGGTAAAGAATATTTATTATATTATATTTATTTTATATTCAATACGCTTAGTTGTAACTCTTTTAATTGGAGTCGGTATTCATTTTTGTAGGTGACTAGTAAAAGAAGTAAATTTACAAAATTTATACGTATTATTCTTACCTCTAATATCAGATTGAAAACTGTGCCAAAAAAACCCCATTTCGGTTTTTCTGCAACACGTCTGCCCGCTCGCAATGCTGACTGCCTAAACGTGCGGTCCTTTCCGATCGACACATCAGCTGTTGGCTGAAACATAAAAGTACATCAATTACTAACATGAAAATAGAAAAAAAAAACATTATTATATATTATCATTATCATGCTGTGATAAATATTTCTAGCAAATAATGGAAGGTTTTGTTTAACTCCTTACCTATGAGATAGTCGATCTTAATCTTGACTAGTTTGATTTGAACATAGGTATTCTTCACTCTAGTTACAATTCCAAATTCAAACGAATTGAACGTAATGAACCCATTACATTTATTTTAAAAATTCAGTTCTTTATTCGATTTCATGCTGTTCCATTTTTCATCGTTGCAATTGTTTTTGTAACAGGAACAATCTATATTGCTCGGTATTTTCAAAACAGAAGAAAGCAGCTGCTTGTGAGTGTATCGTATATCTATATTGCATTGTATGAACATTATGGCGTCGTGAAACTTGGTACACAATAATTACTGTACATTTGCAACTGATGATTATCAAACTAAACAAGCAAAACTAGTCAATTGCACTAGTCCATTCCTTCATGACCACTCTCGTCGCACAGTGGACCGTTAGAAATGTACAGGACTCACGACTGGAAAATTTCTGTTACCTACCATAGGTACTTACCAGACCTTGCTCCGGCTGATTTCCATGTTTTTCATGTTCTAAACAACTTTTTACATTGAAAAAAATTCAAAACCAATGAGAGTGAAAAATGCCTTTAAAGAGTGCATCGATTCTCATCCCCACTATTTCTATGGTAGCGAGAGCAATAAATTTTCATTAAAATAGTAAGGATTCATCGACCACAATGGATAATTCTTCAATTAAATAGAGTTAGGTATGGTTGTCGTAAAAAAAACGTTTTTATATAAAAACGGCAATTTTATAAATAAGAATTTAATATTAGCAACTGAAAAAAATAACATTTCATACTAACTGGTTGTGCGGTGAACAGCGGTAGAAGGACTGCGACGAGCGTTATTACCACTAATACTGACCACTGTTCGACGCGGGCCATTTCGTGCGCCGAATGTTCCAGAATTTTCTGAAAAAATCAATTTTGTAGCATTCATTTAGATATGTTATATTTTATTCCAATTTCGAAGACGTCTGAGTCACGTGACTTCTCTAGTTACAGTCAGTATAATACTTGTTACCAACGCACAATATTTATTAGTCATAAATAAATAAAGATTTAGCAAAAGCATCTATTCTCACATTCTCTATACAGAATCACCGCATCAAAAGTAGGTACAAAAGATAGCCGTAGTTACTCGTAAAATTA
The DNA here is from genome assembly GCA_018244755.1 of Jemadia pseudognetus. Classification (NCBI taxonomy): domain Eukaryota; kingdom Metazoa; phylum Arthropoda; class Insecta; order Lepidoptera; family Hesperiidae; genus Jemadia; species Jemadia pseudognetus. The sequence goes on from DWTO01000959.1 coordinate 13,816, forward strand.
TACTAAGACTCAGCTAAGCATGCGGATTGGGGACCGCCTTGTCCCTTATACAATACAATAATGCTGACATGGATGAAGAAAACGTTAATTGGGTGTAGTCTTCGCATCGGCATTCGCATCGATCTAGCAGATGTAAACTGTTTATTCAAATGATGTTACCTCTTGGGTCACTGTCAATAATCGCATTTTAACACTGAACAACGCAACCGGTGTGCGTGCTTAGTTCGTACCACCAATAATGTATGTAACATCACGCCCGTAATCTCCGAAAAGGCAGGTAGAGGAGTGTAGCAGTGTGTAGAAGGGTTATGCCCATAAAGTAAGTTTACATATTATAAAATTTATTTATTAAAATTTATTCCTTGGAGCGGCTTGCCGTACCAATATACCTACCGAACGTCCACTCCATTAGCCAGGGTTGGCTAGGAAAGGATACCGTACGTCTTTATGTACGCCTTTGGACATCTTGATTTAAAGTATTACATAACATACATACATATCTCATGCCAGGTCCCTTACGGGATAGGCAGAGAGCACCGAGTGCCAAATACAATATAATTCAAAAATAAATAAAAAAAATACTATTATTGTAGACTAACAGTACATACATTAACATATTTATATAATATTATATAATATTATTCCCATGATTGTAACTGCACAAGTAGGTATGTGCGTTGTTGATTGGATATTAAATATATAACTTTAAACTGGTTATAAGCCGCGTGTTTAACGGATTTCCTCGTGATAAACAAGGTATAACTAGAAATTATCTTTATATTGAAGTATCTACCTTTCACATGCAGTGTGGTAACAGCTTAATAGCTAAGTTTACATCAAACGGTGTGCTCACCGCAGCACCACTAAGGCTTGTCTATGAGTAACGTAACATTACGATTGTAATCCCCGAAGAGGTAGGCAGAGCAATGTAGAACACTCCCACGTTTCATTGGTTACGTTTACGTTCCAATATGGAATAGGTGGTGAGCCTATTGACATACATCGGGCACATACCCGAACTCCGAGCCAGTGCTATAAAATCTAATTTAGAAAAAAAATATAGTGTCCGACTCGGGAATTGAACCCAGGACCTCCCGATCGGCAGTCGCACGTGCAACCAATACGATCAACGAGCTTTTATGTTTTGCGCAGAATTAATATGATAAATAGTAAGAAATTATTTAATTTAATAAATAATTCGCCATAAGAAAATTGCGTATGTGATAAAAACTTATAATAAATAATTTTTATAATTAATCCAAGACATAAACACTTGTCATAGATTGTTTTTGATTATAGCTATCGGGTTACATACATTGATGAGACAAGGAATGTTTTTTCTCTTTTTCAAAATCGGTTACTTTTCGATAGTTTTGAAATTTTTCACGATGTTTTCCTTTACCGTTAAAGCAAGTAATATTTAAACTTGAAACACACATTTTGTAGTGGTGCTCAGATTTGAATCCAGAACCCACGAAACTGTATACTTTTTTTAAATCATTAGACTGTCGCTGCTAGATTTTGACTTTGAGTTTCTTAAATTGTTATTATATTTACTCACCAACTATAGAGATAGTCGCAAAAGGTTGATCTAGTTCGAAGAGCTTTTTAAAATAATGCCACATTCAAAATGTAATTTTACCAAGCAATTTTGACATTAAGGCTAAATATTTGCAAATAAAGACATTCGTCTATTATCATTATTTTAAGGCCTATGGCCTATTGTATAAATTATGATAATTGGTAACCAAAATTACGTTTATATTCACCTTATAATTGAAATATGAACATAAACAGAATTCACATGATTGAAATATGAATTCTGTTGACATAACACCGTCACACAGGCAATTAGTAGCTAATTGTTTAATAATAATTTAGCGAACAATTAAATAATTACCATAATTAAGCATGAGTAACCACAACATACTGACCCAAGTTTTATTAATATTTTACACAATTTTTTGGCGCGAAGGTCGTCGAATCGGTATTTCCATTCACCACACGTTACACACTTCGCTGAAAACGCAACGGGTAAACAGTTTTATTTTAGCAATAACGAAATAATCAAATTCTGCTTTTACATGTACATACACCTTAAAATGATCGTATTTCATGTCAGATTTTAAGGAATGGTTTTTTATGTTGCCAAAATATCAACTAAATATACTAGGCATATAATGGTACTTAGTTAAATTTGTCACCATTAATCAATACGAAATAATAACACTGCGCTGGTAATTTGTATATTACACTGATTATCGATATTCTTGAAATTTATTTGAATATCGGTAAATATTTGACAAATTTAAAAATCGAAAAGGGCATTAAGTCGGTATGTTCCATCATTACGTACACTGGTTGTTCGATCGGACAGATTGTCGAGAGTAGTCTCGCGAGGCTCGGAGCGCGCGTGCGGCGGGCGACTGCGGCGGACGACTGCGGCGGACAGCGCTGCGCGGCCGCGCCTCAACGCCATTTTCCCGCGCGACTCGCGCGCTCCTGCGCGGTACCATCGGGGCCAAGGCCGCTGTTGTCGTTGTTGCGAAGTGTTCGTTATGTCAGCTGCGTTCTACTTATGCAATGCTTACCAATGCACTTAGATGACCCCTCCGGACGCTCCACATTATTAAATATGAAACCCTATTAAATTTTCAATTAATTGATTACATACGGTAAACTACTTCAATTTTACTTCACCGACTGTATTTAGTAACTTTTGTATTAGTTGTGTATTACTGAAGTAAATTTTTTTCCACCTTAAATACATATTTCGTTCTTATAGATAACTTTTCATAGTAGAGTTACATACCTATACAAACTGATTTTATTAAAAATGTGTGTATCAGTAACTTTTAGTTTTTCGTTTTATACGCATTTTCAAATTAATCACACAAATTATACTCTGACATGGTATTTATAATTCTGCTTGATATCATGAAAAATTTTAATTAAACATCAGGAACACGAAATAATACAATGTTGTTCTGTCTCAATTCATTTAATACCTTAGATTCATAGAGATTACAATAATTAGAAAACATACAAATTATATACATAAACAAACAAAATAAATGGACAGCAAGTTTTAACTTAAAAGGACTAGAACAAGGATTTTACAAAATATGAAAAAAAAATGTGAAACCGCTAACACTAATAGCGGGTAACAGTTTAAAATTAAATATAACCATTAAACAAATCAATTAAAAGTTAAACAATGTGATTACCTTGCGGAAGTCATTGCAATCATTTCTGAAATAGTTGGGACGTCTAACAGTCACTAATTTCACTACAGTTATTAGCAAATCTATTTTGGTGCGATGTTCACTTTAACACATGAAAACGTTTGCCTTACATTCACTACTTTACGCAAACACAATAAACACCTAAGATTGTGTGAGAAAAAAACTATAATATAACTACTCGTTATAATATTATCGAGCCGAGACCCTTACAGGGCAGGCAGGGAGCATCGAGTGTCCAATTACTAGGACGTTACTAATTCCATCTTCCTGTATTTCTTCCGGAGCGTCGACACGGGATCTTTGAACAGCACGGGATCCAACCGCAGAATGGACCGCATGAGCGGCATGTAGCCCCACGCGGCCGCGAACGTGTTCAGACAGGACTGCCTCTGCACGAAGTGTTCCGGGTCGCTCCATGAGGACCTGCCAACATTAATAATAATAGAATTTATAACATAACGCCGTTATTTCCCCGAGGAGGTAGGCTGGGGAGAATAGTCCATTTCGACGATACATCAGTTATGTTGAAATAAGGCGGATGATGGATTAGTTTGACCCTATTGCTGTACACCGGGCACAAATCCAGACTTCAAGTTGCTAGTGGAAATTTCCAGTCAGGCAACCTAAATAACTTTCTGGGTTCAATTGAATTTAGAAAAAAAAATATGAAGTTAATATATACGGCCAGTAGCAATCTAAATAAAAATTTACTATGTGAAGCGCGCTCTGCTGAGCCAGACGTAACTTTAGTTACGGCATACATCGCTCAACCCCTGGCAATTACGCCAATTACGACAATATAACAAAACTAGAAATACGCTCATAATATCTATTAATGCTTTGTCAATAAATTGTAAAAAAATCGTGGGAGTGAATTGTAAAAAAAAGGGAGAAAATTGTAAAAGACAATAGGACAATGGAACCACGAATAAATGACAATTTTGATGACGATCAGGACGCGCAAATGCTTACGTAAGTCCTTACCGTGCGTATACCAACATAATAAAAAAACAAA
>DWTO01000960.1:0-18065 GCA_018244755.1 Jemadia pseudognetus
TTTAAGAAATTTATGAGTGTTTGCTTTAAGTTTTAACTAAATCCTCTAAAAATTTCAATTCGCTACGCCAAAAAAAAGTGGGCCCTCAATCCAGATGCACACCCATTTTAGTACTGCTACACTGCGATTATATATTTTAAAACGGTATTCAACATTTGTTAAAAACTTTTCTTACAAATTGTAGCAGCACCATAACGTACGCTCACTATGTAGAGTGCCAGACCGAATATCAAAAAAGAAAGCGCGCGATTGCATATTTACACCTAGTAGGACTTATTAGTTCTCAAAACGTGCGTATTTATTGCACACCCTTCAGAACGCTATATGTATACTTGCTGTTAATGTCATCTTGGATGAGAAGGATGAATTCGACTATTTATATCAAAAGTATAGAATATTTGAATGCCTTGTTTGGTAGAGTAGTTGCAAGCGCGACTGCTCATCGAGAGGTCTTGGATTCGATTTCCAGATTGGGTACTGTTGGATTCCTCTCATTTAGTTTCTAGTTGAAATATTTTTATCTATAACTTCGTATTCTTTGGTCTCCAAGTTTACAAATGCCTAGTTTCCTTCTATTTTCCTCTATTTTAATAGACAAAAACAGTAATTTTATTCCAAACTCTGCTATATCTATCTTTGATGATTTTCAAACGTTGCCACATTCGTATCGACCAATAATACAAGATTGAACCAAAAACTCATGGCGCTTAATGGCCATTTGACGCATTTGCTGTAAATTTTGTGTTACATCGTTTTATATTCATTGTAAATCATAACTGAGCATATATAAAGCGTGTAAAAAGTAACACCTATAGGTATGACGTCACTGTCACAAGTCTGTTGCAAAAGCAGGCAGATCCTGTGGCTAAGTATCGTAATCCGCTAGATCCTAAATTTTATATTTTTATCAGCTATGTTTCTGCCATAGAAATAGTTTTACTATATTATTGAAAATAATTGACTATTCTCTTAATAATTACAATGCCAATTTTAATTTTCACATTTTATTTCAAATTACGATTAAGAATAGACGACACATTTAAGGTACTTTTAAATCTAACAATAAGCTTCATAAATTGGTGAAAATGTCTTACCACTTATACATATAATAATTAAACAACATTAATTTTAAAATCGGCTTTAATTTCTTAAAGTATAATCCATTATTATGCAGTATAGAATTATCTTAGTGCTGTATATATTGACCACAAGCGTGACACCGCGCCTTAGGTGCAGCGAAGGAGCGGGAGCAGGGATAAAATAAATCACGAGACGCAGAGGCTAGTACACTTTCCTCCGGTAGACTATTAAGATGTTGCTGGAACTACCTAGCCATACAATTCGACACGCTAGCTCGCAATGCTATTATTAAATTTTTTTTGTCATGAAATTCGTAAATAATAATGTTTATGTATATAAATATGAATTTTAACGGATTTCTTGGCCCCAAATTTGCCGCCCTAGGCTCCACAACCTAATTATTCAGCTTATTGATAAATCCACCACAGACGGGTACACATGGCCTGACTGATTCCCTAGAAAACTATTAAGGCGCGGACCCACCGAGGCGCACGGACCGACTACGCACGTGGGTCGAGCTTCGCTTTGCAAGAAAAATAAATGTGATTGTGTCCATTGCAATCCACGGACACGCTACACATGAAACCACGTTGTCAAACAAATGAAACCGTGCGCCGCGGTGAATCCGCGCCTTTTAGTGAAATTTATTTAAACTCGACGTTGTTTTGTAAATTATACTCTGAAGGGAGTAAAATACGGGTAGAACATTAAATTAAATATATCAGTTTGGAAGTTTACACATCACAAATTTTAGATTTCCACTTTTTGTTAACAAAAACAGTGATTTCCTTCTTTTTTGGAAATGTTCCATTTTCAAAGGGTATTGGTCAGAGTTTTAAAGAATACTGAATTGTTTATAGATGAGAAAGAACGATAAAATAAAAAGTTAAAATATTTGGTATTACTTGAGTGCGTTTCTTTAATGGATCTATAGAATTACATTATTATTGACGATTTTGATGTCATAAGATAAGAGCACGACCCATCTTTGGATTTTTATCTTGTGCGTGTATGACATACAAAGAACGTTGACGAACGAATGACAAACTAAGCGGGCCACTGCACCGCCGCTACCTCGAACGCGGTATTGCGCTTGTGGTTAAATTATATTTACAAGTGTGTACACATGGATTAAAACAAGGAACGATAGTTCATGGTAAATACAGTCGTCAACTACCCTTTTCCATCAATCTTTCTGCTCCAGAGATCGGATATCTTCTCAAAATGAGAATGGTTAATGCTATAATCTGCCGAACTGGCTAGTGAGAGTTTGAGGACTCCATACGCCTTAGAGAACATATATATATGTCTAGGGTATTTCGGTTTCCTCAAAATGTATGCCTTCGTATATATATATATATATATGTATGTGTGTGTGTATATATATATATGTCTAGGATATTTCGGTTTCCTCAAAATGTATGCCTTCGGCGCCACAGCGAAAAATCCTTAATATTAAAACACACATAATTTTTGTAACAAAAGAGGAGTACTCTGGGATTTGAACCAACAACTCCTGGAATGAAAGGCTGAATGCTAAATCACTAGGCTATCACTGTTGTCATACATAAAAACAGAAAGCACGATTCTAATTAACATTATTTTCGGTAATATATACAGTTACAACGCAACCAATTAGGAATTTTCCTTGATGATTTTCGACTCCCCTTTAACTGAGCCATGCCAAACACATAAGTTATATTAAAAATCTTCCAAATCATCTTCTGCTATAGTTTTCTCAATTAGTGGATGTACCTTATTCACTGCACCTGTTATTTCCATGTCCTTATCAACTTTAGATCCTACCCCGAAAGCTGTCGTTTCTTTAACAACTGCATCTTCTTCCTTGAAGACTGCAGCTTCTACATTAACAACTGTATCTTCTTCCTTGAAAAGTGCACCTTCTTCCTTGAAAAGTGCACCTTCTTCCTTGAAAAGTGCAGCTTCTACATTAACAACTGCATCTTCTTCCTTGAAGACTGCAGCTTCTACATTAACAACTGCATCTTCTTCCTTGAAGAATGCGGCTTCTACATTAACAACCTTATCTTTTTCCTTGACGACTATAGCTTCTTTTTTAAGAAGTCTATTTCCTTCATTAATAACTATAGCTTCGCCTTTTATGACTACTATATCTTCTTTATCGTCAAAACAACTTTTTTCATCCATAACGATGGCTCCTTTATCAATAGCTTTATCTGCTTGATATACAGATGTATCTCCTCCATTTACTGCAATGTTATCGTCAATAAGCGATGTAACCTTATCATGATCTCCATCTGGCACTTTTACGTCATCCGACTTTATTTTATTGTCTTCAGTTACATCGTTACTATTAATAGGTTTTATACTTTCGATTTTTTTACAGTCTTGGCTTTCAGGTGAGTCGGGTTTGCCTTTTTCATTTTCTATTATGTTATCTTGATATTTCAGCTCATCAATTTGTTGATAATTAGTCAACTCAGTTACAGAATCATCATCATCATAATCATAGTTGTCAACACCAGCTTCCTCATCATCTTGAATAAAAATGTCATCATCATCTTCATCTTGAATATCAATGTCATTGTCATCATCATCATTCTTTCCTTCACCTGTCATTAAATCAACTTTATCAGTGCCAGCTTCTCTCTGCATACGTCTATTTAATTTTTTCTTTGGCGGACCAATTATCTGAAGAGGCTTAAATGATATGTTACATTCACCTGAAATTGTATAAATATTGTTGTAATTACATTGTTCAATTATACTGGTCTACTCAGAACTAAAGCGTTAAGGTCACAATGGTCAAGTGCCACAAGCCACGCCGCTAACTGCGAGTTAGCAGATTTCTAATGTCTTACAATTTTTTTAGGGAACTCCCAAGTTTCATCACATTTTCCTTCACCGGTATAGCAAGTAATATTTTAATACATATTATAAACGCGCTTTTTTTGTAAAGAAATGAGCGTTAGGATTTGAACCCAGGACTCCCAAGGTGAGGAGCTGAATTTAATTTACTTATAACTTTATTTTTTTATAGTCAGTTATTTCAATATTTATATACAATATTCGATAGATGGGATATTTAAAATATCCTCATAGAAAATAAACAACAAACAGACTGATATGTTATAACATCATTACAATACAACAACTATGCCTCACCAATCACAGTAAATCCAATAGCCAAAATTGCATCATAACTCTCGTAGCTGTTACAAGTGGCGATGTACATATTCTTATTCATGGGGCACTTCTTCAAGTGTACCACACCATAGCTTTTGAAGAAATCCTCCAACAATGGTCGCTTGACAAGCTTGGGCTGGGAGTACACTCTCACTGCCAAGTTAGTTCGGATATTCAAGAGCCGTTTCTTGGCATTCAAACATAATACCTGTAATTAAAAGAAGTATTGAAATCATTTTTTTAATCATACCAGCCTGTCTCAGCCCACAGCTACATAGGCCACATGGGCCTCCCCTATAAGGAATATAGCTACAATCACAGAGGGATTATGTCCATAATCAAATAATGTATAGTCAATAAAAAACATGAAGTACTTTAAGCGGGAAACGATATTGGATATAAAGTTATTTGTATATTATTTTATAACCGGATACATCAAAGAAATCGTCATCATCAGTCTATTGCTGTCCACTGCTGGACATAGGCCTCGCCTGAGGGGTTATGCTGTTGTCTATTAGCAGCCAGGGGTGTATTCTTACTCTGCCCCGACGAATAACCAAATTTAATCACAAAGAAATGAAAGTCCAACCTACCTTCCGTACATTAGGTATAACGATTTCACGTAAGAAATCACAAACAGTTTTTTCTTCATCATCTTTTGGATCTGGAATGTCTTGTTCGAACTATAATATAAAACAGGTGTATTATTCGATTAATAAAAACACAAAAAAATAATTAGAAATACCGGAATTGATAAGCTAATGTTCATCAGTAATATACAATGATTGATTGAATGTGGAAAATCACGGACAAGTTTTAAAGTATTATCCAAAAGCTATTCCTGAAATATTTACAATGAGCCATGTTTACAGTACCTACATCTAAATGGTAAGCTGTATGTAGGCCAACGAGCACCCGGAAATCATAATTATTATTTTTAAATGTTTTATTATTTTTAGTTGTCATCGGTACATTTTAGTTGTAATATATATTAAAACCATAAATTATCCCATATTACAATTTTTCCAACATTATATAGCTAATCAATAAATCTGATTGAATTATCAAATGCAAAAAACATAATTGCTACAGGCAAAAAAAATTTCATCATATATAAACATAGATTATAATTATATATGTATACAAACTTATCAGTTCAAATTTTGCATGGAAGATTTTAACCTACAACGAAAACTTTATTGGCGATTTTTTAAATCCTATTAACCGGAGCAATTAAGACTCAATGTTTGGATAGACATGTTGAATATTCTATCAGGCTTTAGTAAAAATAACACATTAACCATTTTCATTTAATCAATCAGAAAATGTTCAGCATTGTCATCAAAAGACTATCACTGGTTATAAAATGTAATGTAATTGTTTTTGTTTATTATATTTTCTTACCAATTCACACAATTGATCCAACTCTTCATTGAGAACCTTTTCACGGACTGAACCTAACATGTACAACGATTCATTTAAAGCCTCATCTTCCTGTAATCTTTTCAATGCTGAAAGGGATATTTTAAAATAAAATGCTACGCACCACATACTATAAAAAATGTTAACACTTCAATGTCATTTAAACGATAAAATTGTTTGTTGAAATTTTATTCTACATTATATTATCTGTTAAAGAATTGTGTAATGACAATAGCTAATAAAAATATGATATATTGAGCATCTCGTGGCGCGCACTTGTAGCTAGCTAACATTATGTATCTCGGGTTCGATTTCCAAGTCAGACACTATAGAATTTTTCTAATTTAAATTTTCTAGTAGTGGTTAGGAGTCTGAATTTGTGCCTGGTGCATGGCAATAGGCTCACCACCTCTTCCATAGTGGGACATTAACGTAACTGGTGAAATGTGGGAGTGTTCTACACTCCTCTGCCTACCTCTTAATATGATACATTCTGTGTCTCATAGTGGGCAGATATTTGTATCTAGAAAAGTATATATTAGGTGGTAATAAAGTAATTGAATTTGAAAAAATTATAGTTGGAAAGATCCTGGAAATAGCACTTGACCTGTGATTTGAACTCAGGACCTCTAGCTCTTAAGGTGGAATTTTGTTATACACTGATATGATAAGAACATATTTTGATACTTACCATTTTGACCCTTCTTAGCTGAAACAGAAATATAAATTTTTAGGCAATAAAGTAATGGTATAGATAAAAAGGTGCAAATTGCAAAAACACATTAAATCGTAATCGAACAGCCATTCATTTTCAATCGACAATTCAGTTGGTAAAAATAATCTATTTAAATACTCGAAATACAAATTTGTAATGTAACTAGTGTTCAATTGAAAGTTCAAAAAAGAAAGTTTTTGAGCCGCAAACTGAAATATCTTGGTCTCAGTTTCAGCCGAAACCGAACCTTCGGTCGCTCATTAAATAAAATACGTAATATCAGACTGGCTATGTAAATCGTGATTTAATAAGTTAAAACTAAATTCACGTAAATAAAATTAATAAAACACCAGTTACATTGAATTATCTGATGTCACTCCAAGGCTAAGGAGACATTTGAGGCTACAGATTGAAGTCATGGAAAGCTTAAAATTAAATACCTGAAGATGGATCTTTCAACAATTGGTAGATTTTATTAACACGTGCTGGAATATGTTCAGAGACAGTCTTATCAGGTTCCTCCTGAGGCAACTGCTGCACAGTCAACTCTTGGTCCGGTTGTTTATCCAAATTTTTCTTGGTCACCTCTTCTGTAATATCAAAAACTTATTGATGTAACCAATGAATATATGCAATAGTGGACACAATCAGTATTCAGATATGGTATCAAATTTACTCAAGACAGTCTCGCCACTGGTAATATGGTTTGAGATACAATATTATAATATTAATAAAATCAATATTAATATCAATAATATGATATACATAGTAAAATATATTTTTTTTAGGAGTAGCTATGTATGTTATGTTTAAATTCCTTTACTGCAGAAACGGGTTAGAGTTTTATAAACCTAAATCTATAATGTATAAATTCTCCCTATACTCCCAAGCTGGCATTCAATCTATATTTTAACAGGATTTATATGTGCTAGGCAACAAATTATTACTAATATATTTCGACCAATAAAGTTGTCTTTGTTTATTGTGTTGCTATCAAATGATGTGAATGATCATTAGAAATTGTTTAATAACTTCTGAATTTTGTGATTATGTATTATGTACTATGTTTTGGTCAAGTAAAACACAAAAAAAATATCTGTCATGTAAAATTTCAAGTTTAAACTCAATGCAATCCGTTTCGTCGATTTATATGGCTGGGATTAATACTAATACTAAATTTATCTAGTAGATAAATTTGGACAGACATTATACTAATCCTGTGTGCACAAAGAATATCTTATAAAATACATCAGACATTATTGTGGTATTTTAAAATAAAATATTATACAGTAGTTGAATATTTTGCAATCTTAATGTACACCCCAGTCATTTACCTTACCCCTCCAGTGTGTTTACGAACACATGCAAATTAGATATTTAGATGACACACGACACGCAAATTTGTCATTGCTCACATCAGTAAACGATTATAAACATAATCAATTTGAATTGGTCATGGTGACCAGAGCTCTCGAACAACTAGTGCTTAATATACCCGACCGTGCCACAGAACGGACGTGTCGTTTCATACAAGACAGCTGTCATCGTCGTAGTAAGTTAACTTGACGCACTAATCCCTCCATTAGTTGACTTCTTAATGAGAAGGCGAGTCCAGTAAAATGTTGCAATATTTACTTTACTCCACAAATTGGGAAAAAAATTGTGGAGGGGTGTTCATTTTTAAATTGGAAGATCTCTAAAATGTACACACATTTCAGGTACCTAGTTTATTTGGAAAGGATGCATACAATAACTTCAATTTAGTCAATTCCATTATCATTACTTAACACAGGGAACTTAAATAATCAATGTCCAAACAAACTTAACTCAGGTCATAAGTACAATTGATCCTAGCCCATTGAACAAATGGTTAAAAACCTGAAGGTAGCTGTAGCTTAAATTTTAATTGAGAAGGAATATTTGTATGATTACCACAAATATTATTTTTTATACTTATACCATTAAATTGTTGTCTGGTCACTATTGTATATAGGCTTAGCCTACTATGGAATCAGAGGACCATGTGTGATAATGTCCTAAGATATTATTATTATGGCATTAAATGTACCTGCAACTTACAAAATTCAGTCGCAAGATTAAGCACGGTTTTCTCTTATTCACTGTGTCCATTATGGGCTATTGGACAGAACAGTGAAGACATTATGTTTATGTCCCTCTATGGAAAAGGTAGTGGGTCTATTGCCATACACTGGCCATATATCTATAATCTCTGAGCCTCTATTAGAAAATCCAAGTTAGAAAAATCCAAAAGTGCCTGATGGGTAATTGGATTGGATTGATCATAGTCTTGATCATCAGTTGCATATATACATATGTTGCAGATGATCAGTTGCATATATAAAATATAAACAACGAGATAAGCACAGCTACATACAGATAACAGTAGCTTTAATTTACGATAACTACCATATAGGTGTAATTAATAATCTTATTAGGGCATACTTACCTTCTTAATAGTAATTACGAATCATGATATAATGTAGTTACATATTCCAGGAAGTATCAGAGTACTTGTCCACAGGTAAACATGTTTACACAAAGGTCATATATGAACTGTTGAAAATGTAGGCGTTGTCTGTCGACAAACAACTTATGAACCTCATGTAAGTGACACAAGGTTTACAGCCCTTTACGAACAAACGCGTTCTAGAGTTGCCCAGAACTTTCTGCAATACCCAATGTGTTGGGTAGTGGCTTCACCCTCAACTGGGTATAAATAAACAAATGGGTCGCTACTGCTAAACAACTGGAGTATCCTGGCTCCTGCACAATGTAGATCTCCACAGGGATTTCTACTACAGGCAAAAGCCCAGTTTTAGAAGAAGCAAGCTGTGACAGCTTCGACAAGTCCGACTGCCACCCAAATAGACTCATAAAAAATACAGTCTCGTACCCCCGCCGCGTAGTGGGGGTGACCACTTCCTTCAGGAGACAGACACGTAATATAAGATCAATTAGGTCTCCTCCGGACGATTCGTCACCCTCCAATTCGCAGCACGTCTACTACGTGCACCGTCCTCGCCGGCGAGGACGAAGATACTGCGTCCTCGATTGCCCATATCAGCTCCTCGGCCCTCGAAAAGCATAAACCGTGTTGATTCGTGCCGAAACCCGAGTCTCACAGGAGGCGCCCAGGGGATCTGTCGCACAGCCCCTCCTTGCCTCTCGCCGGGCGGAGTCGAAGGTTCAGTTCGGTTCTAAACCCTACTCCCTCCCTTCCTCCCTCTATCCTCCGTAATTCCAAGAGGAGCCACAAAACTCGGAAATGCTGTGAACGCCATTAAGGTCAACAGCATAATAATAATTACGAAAAAATGCCAAACATTCAGTCGACAATTGAAAAGTATCATTGTATGTCATTGACATTTTTCGACTTATTTGGGTGTCTTATTACATATAAGACAACATGTTAATCGAGCAGGGAAAGAAGTAAATAAGATCTAAATAATAAATGGTTAAAAGGTATCAATACTTTACCTTCTTTTGCAACCTCACTTTGTTCCGAATCTTCTTTTAAGGCTTTCGCCGTCACTGCTCTGTAAAATGCAGCATCGCGTCTCTTTGGATACTTTGAACGATAGTTTCTAAGCATATCATTTGGTCTCATTGTCATTAGGTCACCTGCAATTTTGGTCATTCGAGACCGGACCTGTGCTTTTAAATTAATAAGAATAGGATCCCGTTTGTCATGATATTTTCCTACATTTTTTGCTACCTCTTGAGCAATAATAGAGGAAGTTTGAACAATCCATCCCTCGTATTTTTCGTCTAGAGGCATGGTTGACGAATGTCCTGGCATTTTAGCTGCTGCACCTATTGGTTTTTTCGTATTAATGAACCCTTGATTCATAGGATCTTTGTTTGATTTTACTTGAGGCTTGTTTGATTTTTGTGGCTGTAAATAATATTGTCTATCTACTGATGTAACATTTTGAGACATAATTGATTTGTTTAAATGATTGTAAAAATTATTAGGTTTATTGTTCGGCACATTTTTAGAATATTGCCCTCCAGAACTCTCTGCATAATTTTTTGAATCATATTGCTGATTGCTGCCAAATTTTTTATTTGGTTGTCCATAGTTACTTTTGGCTTGCAAGTCATAGGGCCGTTTGTTTTTGTTAAAATTATCTCGTGTTAATTTATCTGAGCCATATGACTGGGAATACTGTTCTTTCATTTCATTTTTTTGAGTATGATGGTAGGCTGCTCCATAATTGTTTGATTGAAATGATGCAGTTGCTTTAAGTGTGGAATTATCGTAATGATTCTCGTGTTCCCAAATTGGCACAGATTGTTTTGAAGATTTTTCCAATCTTTTATTGTTTGGTGTGTTTGATCCAAAGCTTTGGTGAAGTCCGCTTTGGAACGAATCCTGATAAGATGCGTCATTATTTGACCGTTTGTTACTGAATCGATCATAGTCACGCGAAGATAGCCTGTCACGGTCCCTAGAACCGTGAGATCTATCATGGTTGGGCTCATTCCACATTGAGGTGAATTCCCTCGGCGAACGCCCCCTTCGCTGACTACGATCAGGGGATCTAGTCCTTGATCTTTCCCTACTCCGACGCCCAAAGTCACGGCTATACCCACTGTTGTTTGCACTAAAAGGATCATAATTACTAGATCCCTGTGGTTGTGGATATTGAACCATAGACTGTTGATTGTTTCCTACATTAGGATTCTGTGAACAAAGTCAATAAAATAGTATTGGCAATCTAAAAACATTGTTTAAAGATAAGAAAAAGTTTTTCTTTCTGTATAAAAAGAATAAGGCCTTCCTTTTTTGTCTCTAAATGTATATTAGATACTCATGTACAACATATATTTTTCCGACCCTTTTTCGTCCTTCCACTGTTGGAACACAGATCACCACTCAGAAAGAGAGGGTGAAAGCCATAAGACATATATATGATTTACATGTCCGTAAAACCCACACCGTACACTGTAAAACACTGCAAGCAGTTTTCGTATTTTATCCTATAAGAACAGAAATTTTATAAAATTCATTGATCAGGCCATGTCCCTGTAATTTAATGTGTTATTTAAAACAAAAAAAAATACATGTATGTCAGAAATAAATAAAAGTGTATATGACAAAATTAGTTTTGTTTGTTATGTCCCACTTTCACTGTCCTTTATCTGATAATTTAGATAAAGAACAATTTCAAAAAACATGTATATGGTGAAATTTTTTGACCCAGAGCTTAAATTAAGTGAAGCTTTAATAATCATATTTATCATTTATGAAGCTCACACTCCAGGTAAAAAATCATATGTTTTATAGAAGCAGCTTAAAAGGAAGCAGACCATTTAGTCGTTGACTACACCCCACCTTATATGTAGCAACCACATGTAAGGTGTATGTGTACATGCAAAAGTGCTATCACTGTAAACTTAGGTATAAGATCTGTGACATTACTGTACATGAATGGGACAGTTTTATGCCTTTGTGTCCCAAGCCATGGTGTCCCAAGCCATGGTGGATTGGGATACTTATAGAGGTTTCGAAACTATCTACAACGGACTAAGCCATTAACCTGAAAATGGGACTGTGACAGCATCATTGCTCCACTATTTCCCATTTCCGAAGAATGACCGTACCCAGTTGTGAGATAAAATTCTTGATTTGGCACATTTCCTTATTAACACTACTTCATTATCGTCAATAGTTATTCACTACGGACTTATAATTAATGTAATAAGCCCACAGAGAAAGTCTTTTAGAAAAATATTAATCTTTAGTTACAACATGAACTTGTGTGATTTATTAGTTACCAAATGAAGATAGATGTATTCCAGGCGACAATTGTACAAAATGTTTACTCAAGAGCCCACAGAGCTCTTGACTAAGCCGATTTTCTACAACTGTACAAACTTTTATTTTATTATTTACGTGTTCTACACTTATCTTTATAGAATGTTATCAAATGAAATATTTTATATGAAGTGTCTGATTCTGTGAAACACCTAAACATTATTTAAACTAATTAAAGATTTCCATCAACTGAAATTATTACTTTGTCAATATCAAAAAAGTTGCAGATAATAGTACTATAAAGGTACCCCAAAGAGGTAAGCAGAGGAGTTTACTCCAATGAACAAATTCATGACTTTCACACATGATACACATATGGCATTGCTAAACATTGGTCAGGAGCTAGTATACTACTTAAATTAAACAAGTTTATTAATAAATTATCCAAAACAGAAAAAATGGAACATGTTATTTAAGTCAACCCTTGTAGCTTATCTTTCATAGACTGTTAATCATATTCTTACATATTAAACAAGCATTTGAAGATATACTGAATCTAATTACCAATTGTTTCTACAAATCCTTTGGTGTCCTATATTAGCTCCTTTAATACACACATTGGAAATAAAAGATTAATGTAACATTTACCTGTGCTGTCATATAGAATGGTACACCAAACTTAGCTACAGGTGACACCTGAGAACTTTGAATCTGATTTATTGGTATCATAATCGGATTTCGATATACTTGCTGCATATCAAATTGAGGTGGTAGATATTGACCGGGTTGTCCTTGTAAAAATTGATTAATGTTCATTGCAGATGGTCTGTATGGTTGATCAGAGTCCTGTAATTTACCAAGAATATACTTTATGTATACTGCCTCACTTGTTACTATGCTTCAAGTGTAACTGCTGTTCAAGAGGACTTGGATTCAATACCATGAACCAAGTATACATACACATAATTACAATACAATATAATATTATCAAATATCCAAGAATGAACATATATGTCATGTCACATTATATGCTTAAATTGTAATTGATGGTGTGATAATATAACTCATTAAATCGTTTTACTTCATCATTGTTTCTAGGGATTCTTCCTATCGGGACAACACGGACCGTTAAAAGCGGCGTAAATTACAATGACGCAAAATAAACACCTGTTTCTGTCGCAAATCTTCCACATACACCTGCTGTTCTCCAACAAAGATTCCGTTAATTTTTCTCACAACAATAGCGGCGTCTTCCTCATCAGCTACACCCACTGTCACCTTCTTGTTGATTCCTACAGACACTAAGTTGTCTACGATCAACGTTTTTAATTTACAACGTTCCTTGATAAGCGCCTTCACGTCTGAAATTCGAGTCTAAAAAGCATATTAAAATATAATTTGTTTTGTTTTAAAACGATCAATTATAAGTACCAGACAAGTTAGAATTTAACATGAGCTGAAAACAGTTTTCCGGCAAACAGAAAAAAAGCAACGCCATTACGGTTTATGCTGTTTTAAAACTAATACTTACACTAGATGGCAAGTTATGTATTGTTAGTAACATCGTTTCAGCAGTATTTATCTACAACTGTCCAATAAATAAACTAAACCACTAATATTTGAGACACTGAAAAGTTGATTTCTACAGGTTCTACTAAACTATACTTCTTGCAACGAAAATGAAATGTGGATAAATCCATAGACATTTGGACAAAGAGTATTAATTATTTTGTTTATGGACAACATAATAATAATTACTGGGTCTTTCGCAGAAAAAGGGTAAATTTGAGTAAAAACACGTGTATCTGATATGCTATGAATCATCATCATCATCATCATCAGCCTATCTCAGTCCACTGCTGGACATAGGCCTCCCCCAAAGAGCGCCATCGCGCCCTGTCTTCGGCTTGCCGCATCCAGCTTTTGCCTGCAGCCTTGCGCAGATCGTCATCCCACCTAGTCGGAGGGCGTCCTACACTACGTTTGCCGAGCCGAGCGTCATGATTAGTGGGTCATATTCAGTAGGTAACCCACTCAACATAATCACGGCGACAAAATCATCATCCAGCGGCGACCCAATATCATTCAGTTGCTGCGCAACTTCTGTAACTTTGGATAAGTATATGTCTATGTTACCAAACTCCGATAGCTTTAACCCAAACAGACCTCTCAGAAGACTCAACCTCCTGCACCTCCTGCATAAGCCTCGGTCCTCGAAAGTGCAGTTATTCCACGCTTCCCACGCAGTCTTCCCACGATTCTGCAGGCTTCTCTACACATTCCTACAAATCCTCGTGGATCAGGATCATCCGCATGGAAAACTTCCAATGATGGTTGTCTTGGATACCTCTTAGTTTTTCCACGGGAATATTGTAATTTTGACTGCCTCGTTGGTCGTGTTGGTTGTAAGTGCGACTGACGATCAGGAGGTCCTGGGCAGTGGCGGCTCGCTCTAAGGAGCGCTGGTGCAGTGAACTCCCACAAAAAAATTATGATCTATGTATGAACTATTTATTTCGGTATACTAGTAATTTTGTTATTACTTTTGTAATTTAAAGATAAGCGTAAGTTTTTCAGTCGTTTATTTCGACCAAGTGAATAAAAAGCAGCGAGAGGTACTTAAAATGTAAAGTTCTCCATGAGTGGAGCGCTCTGAAAAACGCTCCTATGAACGAAACATGTGTACAAAGTTCGGTTCTAATTTCAAATGAGTGAAAGAGAGAGTTCTATCTATAGTGCCTGGCACGTGAGACAAAAGATTTGTATGAGAAATTAGGCAGTTTCGGGAGCCGCGCTCCAAGACTAGTGTCGTATTGCGCCTGCGCGATGATATTGTCCGACTAAAATGAGTCGTGCGGTTGTAGTGCAAATGCTCATACTACGTTGTGCCATTTATTTTACTCGTACTTTACCGGCAATTAATTTCTACGATGTATCTGTTGTGTTAAGTTTTTGCATTTTAACGTGTTACAATGAAACAATAGATAGTAATAGATATTTTTTCGCGCCAAAAAGATCGCCGAATAGATTTTATTTACAAATAAAAAATTTTGTAGATTTAAAATTATTTTCGTTACTTTTTTTTCTGAACCCCCAATGAGATCTTCCAAGAGCCGCCTCTGGTCCTGGGTTCGATTCCCAGGTGGGGCACTATAGAATTTTTCTAATTTAGATTTTCTAGTAGTGGCTCGGAGAATGGATTTGTGCCCGGTGCATGGCAATAGGCTCCACCACCTATTCCATAGTGGGACGTAAACGTAACTGGTGAAATGTGGGAGTGTTCTACACTCCTCTGCCTACCTCTTTGGGAATAACAGGCGTGAAGTTACGTTAACAATATGTTTAGGACTTCGCGACCGCATTGTGTGAAAGCTAGCACAAGAATCATTACATGAGAACATGACACATGTATGTATTCATAATTTAAACAGTTTTCTTTTTTATAGCATTATATTTGTGGCTTACAAAAAGTATCAATATCCAAGATGTAGTCAAATTCGTCAGATGGCTTCAACCTAATTGTTCTACTGAGACTTTTGAGAGCCTTTTATTCAGATCTGACGAAGTGACTGTAGGATCTTCTCGTCGTTTCTGCATTAACTGTAGAGACTCTCTCGAAAGTTTGGACCTCATACCGAAATTTGCGTCCACTAGAATTTCGGCCCCTCATCCCTAAGGATTCCCACCACTTGATCCAGTTTCTGGTCAATTTCAATGTCGGTTGTCATTTCCAAGGCAGCAAACCGGTTCTCCAACTTAATCTGGAAGGTTTCAAATCCAGCTACGATTTGGAGCATGTTTGATTGGAGCGTAGACTGACGGCCGCGTTCGAGTTTATAGTTAATATGTACAGTGCCTCGTACAAGTCTGTGATACTTCCGGTCACATCTCATCACACATCACATCACATCCGGAGACATCTCTAAATATTCGCCTTTTGTCCGTCATTGTTGTCTATCTCGTTTGTTGTTATGGTGTCGGGCTTTGCCACGTCCACTTCCGTTGAAGGTGTTTCTTAAAGAAGTTCATTAAGAACTCTTTCTTAAGGAACTTGAGGAACTTTGCTCCCTTATGGTTTCTGCTTCCGAATCTGTGCGGTCCTACTACCGATTGGTCGCTAATATATTCTCCCACCTTAGCGTTGAAGTCTCCATGACAACGTTGAAGTAGCCCTGGAGTTGTTCTGTAACATTTTTTCCACTCCATCATCCGAGTGTGTCGAAGTCGGTACTGTTAAAAAGTTCCGCTTTTAGTCCGCCTATTTAATTGTAAATATTAATAACAATCAATAATAAATATTAATAAACATTTAGTATGTGTATAAATATCAGCATAATTATAATAACATTTAACATTAAATTATCGAGATATCACTGATTGCATATACAATTCAGATATCGATTATAATCGAGATATAATTTTGTCACAAGTTGGACTAGGGGTATAAATATCATCGGGCATAATCTATGAATCTCACTCTGTGTTGTACTGTTTGACGGTGAACCGCTGCCTGACTACTGCTACATAAAAGTAAATATCAAAGTTTACAGTACATACACTTGAACAACTCTTAGTGAGCTGAATTACAAGGTACGCTATCCTTGTCGATACACTGGGGATTTCTACAACGTTGTCAGGCCAGGTTGTTATTGTAAGCACCACGCTAGGAGGCCCGTTGAAGTGTGCCCCCGTACACCCGCAACGAGAATCGAACGTGTGTGCCAAACCATGCGATCAGGCACTGGGAGGTTTCGTATGAATTCGTATGTTACCTTAATGTGCTCAATTTGGTTAGAGGACAATAGTTCTTTTCGTTCTATTGATTGGTGAGCTGAAGCCGAAATTAGAGTCGGTGGAACTAGGGAGTAGTGTGTAGTTCCCGTGTGCGAGCCGTAATTTGACTATTGTGTTGTAGTCATGGAGCTTATTCCGGGAGGAGTGGGTGCTCGAGTGGACCTGAGGGACGTGAAGGTGATCGAGCGCATCGGCGGCACCGTGGAGGACACGGAGCTCGTGCACGGGCTCGTGGTGCCGCGCCGCGCGTGCAACGTTAACGGTCCACATCGCATTGAGAAGGCTAGAGTTGGCCTGATTCAGTTTTGCATTTCGCCTCCCAAGACGGATGTACTGTATCCCTTTGTTTCATAAAAACAATTTAAATCATTTTGTAGTAAACGTTTATCTAATGTATAATGTTGTGTTAATGCACTGTTACAGATGGATCACAATGTCATCGTGTCTGACTACGCGGCGATGGATAGGGTGTTAAAAGAAGAGCGGCAATATATTCTGAATATTGTAAAGCAGATCAAAAAAGCCGGATGCACTGTTTTATTAGTGCAAAAATCAATTCTCAGGTAACTTCACAATGGATATAAAACAAATTGTTAATATAGTAACACCTAAGACATAGTAACTAAGTTACTTCACTGAAAATCAGCCTTTATCTTGTACGTGTGGTATAACGTAACCCTTCTGTACTATTTATCTGGACCCGGGTTTAACAGCAGAACATAAGATATAATTTGTTGTTTTTTAGAGATGCTCTCAGCGACTTAGCCGTTCATTTTCTGGATAAGATTAAAACTATGGTAATTAAGGATATCGAACGCGAAGACATCGAGTTCGTATGTAAAACTCTGGGATGTCGTCCCATCGCCTCCCTCGATCACTTCACTGCCGAGAATCTCGTCACCGTCGATATGGTCGAGGAGATCAACGAACCGGGAGGAAAATACATAAAGGTAATATATCTCTTCGCTCGTATTCCCGTCAAAGTAATATTGGAACGGGGAGCTGGAGGCGCGCGCTGTCGCCCCGGGCGCTAAGAGCGGTAGCGGCCCGCAGATGACGGGGTGCGCGGGCGGCGGGCGCACGCGCACCGTGCTGGTGCGCGGC
>DWTO01000961.1:0-18063 GCA_018244755.1 Jemadia pseudognetus
TAGAGCTATTTGGCACTCGGTGCTCTCTGCCTACCCCGCAAGGGACCCGGCGTGATGATATGTATGTATGTACCTATCTTGATGATATAATCATGAAAATTATACTAATAACTCTTCATATCAGATATATCTGGTCAAGTTAGGTTAGACTTACTATCCCTCAATACGTACATACATCCATCAACATTCGCATTGTATATTTATTCCGTCGTCCCTACCATTAGGTATCTACCTATAACTAATCACTAATGTAAAATCTTATAGCTGTTTAATACGCTGTGGTTAACCAGCAAGTGTCATATTTTGTATCCATCTGTCCTATTAGTACTTCTAGCACTGTGTCCTATTAGTAGGTGTTATTCTCCAAATTTTATCCATTAGACATTTGGCAGTTGGCGTCGAGACCGTGTTCTCTAAAAACGCACCCCACGACACGTAAACACGGTTGTAAAATATTTGTCATTGCGCGTCATATAATATTTTGGCAATGTTGCCAAAACGTATAAAAACTATAGAACACAACTGTTTAATACATCGAACCACTTTCGACTGTCACGAAACGTTCATTTAACTAGAAATTATAATATTATTATTATATACGAAATTATTATTATAAAACTATGAGGCGTGCCCGTCGGTTACTCTTTTCTCTTTCACCGTCCCGTGTACCTTAATATAACCCTTATAACCCTTACTGGCACATACTCGTACTATAGTAATGTCAACTTCGTGCTAAGAATTCGTACCGTTACATAATGTTTTTATTACATGACAGGGTACAGCACAGCCGCCATCCTGTATGATGGAAAGCGCAGGGGAGTCTTGAGATGGGGCCCGCATGCCTTCAAAATGCCTATTCGCCTTTTCCGGCACGGGATGAATATTTGTAAATATTCATAAATAATAATAATAAGCATTTATAAATATTCAGCTTCACATTCATTTGTTTCATTACTACTGTATAATACTCTAAACCCCATCGTAATTCTAACCCTTGTAAGAATGGAATACTTATTAATTCATAGTCCACTTTGGTTAACCTGCCATTGTTATTTTGGTATCAGTACCATGTATTACACGCTGAATAATTAAACGCTTAACGCCCGATATATCGGTGTTTCTCCGTTTATAACAATCATAACTCTTGTAGGGTATTTATTGACATAAAAATGAGAAAGGTCTCGTACCGATGGTGCAGACATGTGGAAAGAATGGTATATACAAGAATGACAAATCAGATATATGTACAATATGAATGTTGATGAATGCAACCGCCTTGGGAAACAAAAGTCGCTTGTCGTGACCGAATAGGTCAGATAACAGCTGTTGGGGAAGTCAGAAGTCAGCCAAACTGATGGGCATGTGTAAAAAGTCAGAGTCAGTGCAAATCATTTGCTATAACAGCTTCATTTAATACTAAATTCTGAACACCATTATAACACCATAAGTTTAACTACAATAGGATTAATATTTTGAAACCAAGCAACTCTTTTGAATTAACTATACTTTTAATAAGATTTGGACTTCGGTGAGTTGTCGTTGCAAAAAGTCGCCATGGGTACTCTTCGTTAGATCCAAAGATCAAACACGACACCCTCATTAGTCACACATCTAATCGGTCCCCATTAATCAAGCTATCTAATTTAGAAAGTTGTTCAAAATCTCCTAAGGACTTGGGATCGTTGTGAATAAACAAAGAAATAAATAAATGTACGGACAATTCTCAAGAGTATCGGCTTCATCACAAAAAGATTACAAAATCACAAAATATTACACATTGCATTTTCTACACTGTCATTTTAGGTACTTTCAGTCGATCTCTGGTTCCAACGCAGAACTCCTGCCGTACTTTGTACATTTGGCTACATGAAGATATCTGGAAACGTCTACTACTTCCGTCCACTACTTCTTTTACATACTTCTTTGTGAGTGTTACAAGTACAAAATACTAACAAATGTACAGTCAATCCTATACCTGTAACTGCGTATTAGTTGTATTAACAAACACTGATATTAACTGTGCCTAATTAATTGGGCAGTACTTCTTATAACTGTTGCCTGCTTGCTTGCTCCTTTACATACGTAGTGGGTGATATCTACCATGGGTGATAGTTCAAGATGATGATGATGAACTAGGTGTTGACATAACCAGTAGGTATTCAATGACTATTTTTTTTTGGTGGACTATTCATCAGTACATATTTCGACAAGTTTCGAATTCAAATATTTCTTTCTAGTGCTAAGGAACCAGTAACATCTTGATAGTGCGCATAGATCATAAGAAGTTATTGCACTTATGAAACTGACCCTCGAATGTTGTACTGAATTATTAAACGCCCAATCACCCTGCCCACGGTATTGATGTCACATTCCTTATGTATTGATGTACCTATACGTTAGAGTTGCCTGAGAAATGAATTAAAATAACGAGTCACCTGTCCATCCGATAGTAGCAATGTCACGTTTGATATCTGATGGACTCTTCCAATTTCAGAAAAGTATTTTTTTTCCTGGTAGACAATTATACATTAAAATTAAACAGGAAAAACAGATTGGTGACTCCTAAATCTTAATAGATAATTTTGAGTTAATGAATATAGAATAAGGATTTGAAGTTTCGTCAAGCTAGGCGTAATTTCTAATATCTTTAATATACCTATGAAATTGCTCCTAGCTTGACGAAATGATAATAATGCCATTATAGTAAACTAAACTACTTCTGTATATGAATTTCAATTTTAAACCCATACAATATAAAAGATTACTTGGAGTTTCTATTACATATATAAACATTTATCTTTTACTATTTTATATGTGGATATCTTTCAAGATATAACGCTGATGAGCTCTTTAGAAATCACTTCTGCTTTGTATTCGGGCTCTATTCGGAATTCACGCTTATTATTCTAGATTGTTCGATATTGTGAATGTTTTTACATCTATTTCAACTTGAACCTTAAAGTCTTAAAATACATATTACGTTATTCTAATAAATATATACGAAGTAAGTTGACAATGATATAGGTTGCTCTGAACTTTTTTAATTCAATGTACGTACCTTTACGTACAAAAAAGCGCCTTTTATTTATATATTCTTTATTGATTACCTAGAGTTAGGTGACAAAGGGTGGACTTAATCATCATCATCATCAGCCTATCTCAGTCGACTGCTGGACATAGGCCCCCCTAAAGAGCGCCACTGCGCCCTGTCGGCTTGCCGCATCCAGCTTCTGCCTGCAGCCTTTCGCAGATCGTCATCCCACCTGGTCGGACTTAATGCCTGATGGCATTCTGTACCAGTCACCCAGAGTGATGGTGAGAATAAGCGACAGACACGACAAAGTCGTCAGCAATATATTTATTATGTCTCAATACTTTTTGTTCCTGTCTTTAAACGTAGTTTAACATATGCGCGCTCTCTCTTTCTCATTCTCTCGCTCTTTCTCTCGTGTAACAAAACCACATGTATCATGCGGTTTTGTATATTGAAAGACACACATAGAGCTGAAATCTGCCATCCACAGACAGGGGATTTTGTTTCCAAAGGACACAAATACCTACTAATGAATTTCCACTAGCGTTTTTATATAGTAACTAGCGGTCATTTATCCAAGAGGCGGCCGCGTCCGGCGTCGCCTCCACAACCATGTCAGGGCTAGCAGCGACATTCACAGCTCTACCCATATCTAATGTACAATTAACAAAAAAGCCGTTAAAACGAGAGCACACTCGGCTATTATACTGTTTCACTTGGAATTCAAAACTTCCAGAATAATAACTGCGGCCGCAGCGCTAAGTGACACTTGAAGATTAAAAGCCTCGTTTGTTTTGTGAAATGAAATTAGAAACCAACGTTTTTGCAAAAAGATGCAATGTATTACAGAATTTTCAAATTTTGATTTAATCGTGATGTAAATGTTAATGGTGAAGGGAGTAGAATAGAGAGAAGGGCTAAGGACGGGACTATTTAGGATTGGAAATAGTTAATATTCGTTTCCATCGGTTTCGTCCGATAATTTTGAATGCTGGAATAACGGGTTCGGAGTATCTCGAGGCTACTTCCAGTAGCGGCGCAAATGGGACGTTAAGCGACCTCCTAAAGTCTTACTGCAGAAACTTTTGCTAAACAAGGTACAAACAGACAAATACCACTAGACACTAACAATACTATCTTTTATCTTAGACCTGATGTGTTTTTCTGTCGGACTTATTTGCTACTTCGTCTAACATATTTGTAACAATTTCGAAGTAGCTTAGTACTGCAGCTTGTACCAGTGAAACACTGTATCGAAGTTTCCTCTGCAGAAACTCCACAAATAGCAAGCCATGAGTTGTCGTATGGAGTTTTAACTAGCCATTCTATCTACCTGCCACAAGTTACATATTAATAAGATATAATGCCTTCTCATATGAATTGCGTCTAATCGAATCCAATACGAATTCACTTATAACACTTAAGTTGGAATTCAGAGCCATTTTAAATAAACATAAATAAGGTAAGACAACAAGATTCAAGAGCATACTTATATTCTGGCCATCGTATATGGTTTGGAAAGGGAGCAGAAGACGATATGATAGACAGTACATTATTTCGCACTTTTCTTATCTCTCGTCGCTATTTCATGTACTTTTTATTAAAACGGTGACCTATGCAAAATCGTTGCATAAAATTGCCATTTTAGCTTCATGAAAATTGCATGCGACGGCTTAAAAACACGCACCGTAGCAGTGGAAGCCTTAATAACATGGCTTATAATGAAAATGTGCGGTTTATAGGGAAAGGTTTCTAACAGTAGGTTTTCGGTCACGCTTGAGCAATATCTTTTGTCTTCCTGTCAAACTTTTGCCATTAATGTATTCATAGTGGCGTCTCCATTATAAAGTTACACGGTCTGTGACAAAGAATGGCAAAATGATAGAGATTTTTGGTAGCTACAGTTCACTTACATTTTTGTACTTTGTCATCTATCAACCATGATAGATACATATAGTTGATAGATGGAGATAGTTGATAGATGGAGATAGTTAATAGATAAAGTGTGAGCGAACCTGTCTAGATGGTATAAGAACATAACGTATTTGTATCCATCTTGAACAAATAAGAGCACCTACATGGCTATTTAGATAGAAGTGGATATGACAATGCTTTGGGATGCCAACCATTATTCGGGACACGGGACTCTTAGCAGTTTTTTGGCATACGTGCAAAAGACTCCCACACCCTCGCCATTCCAAAACGAAATATGAAACATCGGAAAAACGAACTACTGAATTAATTGACAAATCTGATGATTTTCTTGTTACAGAAATCGAATAGAGCGGACATCATCAAAAAGATGGAGAGGAACAGTACGTCGAATAGTGGCTGCTTGCGTCTGCAAGTATTTTTGTGATTTTCGTAGTTATGTATTTTATCAATATTACGCTTTGGTGTAACTCGGATAATAATGTGTATGTAAACATGTACTTAAACATCATTCGAGAGGACTAGCTTTTGACAGTCTTTAAAAGGCGCTTTTCGAATGTCTTATTACGGTGTATATCCTCTTTCTTTTTAAGATATTTATGAAAACATGTAACTTGTTATCCACGTTTTACCTAATACAATATTTTCAAAAATATCCCAATTTCTGTTATATTTATTATAACTATTATATTACATAACATAAATTCGTTTTCTGTTGTGTTAACTTGTGTTATTATCCATATACCTTTTACTTTCAGATAACTTATCTTGCTTCACCCACGGCTGCAGCACGGGTTGGGTGTCCGGGGTCCTGGGGTCAGAGGCTCTTACTGGTGGTGCGTGGCTGGCAGCTCTACCTTGCCTGGTAGCGCTCCCAGCCGCCCCTCTATTTGCAATACTGGCTGATGCTAGGGGAAGAAAAGCTGGAGCATTTTGTATAGGACTTAGTTTCATTGTACGTATTTAATAACAATGGTGTTCATGACCTTTAATTTCTGAATTGTATTTCAAATATATGACGAAATTTTTTAACTGTTTTTACCTAGGTAACGGAATTCGTTTGAAGCTTTCACACATTTGAACTTCATACAAAGTCGTATTTCACTGTTACTCTGTTAAAGCCCACACTAATTTATATTTGTCGCTATAAAAACTTGATATCGTGTGACCGTGTGATGCGCGAATAATATAAAAGGAAAAACGCACGTGAAAGTTCAATTGCCACTTTTATGTTTTCAATTTATTCATCATTATCATTAGTCTATTGCAGTCCACTGCTGGACATAGGCCTCCCCTCAGATGTTATGCCCGTAATCCCAAGCTGGGCATGCAGGCTGGGGATGGTAGAGCACAGCTTCTCGAACCGCCTACACTGCTACCGATAGGCGGTCAGGGCATTTTGCTATGCCTAGGCAAGCCGCGCTATTTTCAGTTTATTTCTCACAAATTATCCACATCCCAAAACATCAGCTATAGCTCCATAAATACTTCCAAATGAGCTTTAAACCGGTTGAAAAAAGGAAATCCAACAGTTTCCCGACTTAAACACGGCGTAAAGTGATAATTGTTATGCAAATTACCATACTAAATGTACGCCGCGAAACGTTAGCTGAACTTAATTAAAAATTTAATTAATTATAAATAGGAATGTTAGGTACTGAAAATGTTAGATATATCGCAACATTAATGAAAACCCTTTACTGTGTAGTTTATTTCAAAAATATATCGCAATTTCTAGTTTATTAATACATTTTTAATTTCCGTTACCTTTATAAGGGAAGAGTTGAATAAAATGCTTAAAAGTCACGTGGTACATACGAGTATTTTTAAGTTGAGACAAGAGTCAAGATTCAACCGTCGCGTGCTATCATAAGATCTTATATTCACCGCATATCTTCTGTACGTCTTCTTTGCGAGAATGAACGTTCTCTTGCTGTTCTCCAGTTAGTTAGCACCTTAAGGTCTTCATACTTTCATATAGATAACAATAAGTTGGACAATGAGTCCGCTTCCATATTATTCTACCATGCTAACAGTGTTGGCCAACAAGAACCTAATATACCGGTGTTTTAAGACAGACTTTGATATTCCTCTTACACATACACCACTTTGAAACACTGTCACGGACTCAGCGTTGGCATTTGAAGAAGAGTTTAGAAGATATGTTGATATTTCTCTCTTCTACTACAAAGCTTCTATATGCATTACCTTCCGTTGGCGGAAACGAAATCACTTTTTAATTTCCTTCCTTCTCTGCCTCGAGTCTTACCGCAGCCAGGAACTATGTTAGATACACGACACTGGCTGTCCCATAGCAGGTACTGCAAGATTTGTTACCTAGTGTCATTGACCCAGGCAACAACCCACTCTACTTTAGCCATAAATGTCTGTGGCTCGAATTTAATATTTCCTTTTAACGCAGTATCTTCTGCGTTAGTTCCAAAAGATACTTAACCGTGAATCCCGGGAAGTTTTGCGTTTAATCGAGCCACTGAGCTAAAAGGCTCACTAGAGATTCCTAACAGTTTCGTACTTAACTGCGCACATTCTGTTCAATCTCGCATACAAAACCCGTGGTATTTACAAAAGTTTATTTACAATGTAAATATATTTTGGGATGTGATGCTAATAGAACGCTATTAAAATTCGCTGATGCAACAATATTGATACAATAACATTAACGACAACATAAACAACAACGGCAACAACAACAACAACAACGAATACCACTACAACTACTACTAGTAGCAGTAGTAGTAGTACTACTACTGTTACTACTGTTTATTTTACACCATAATTGATTGATTTGACATCGTCCACTTCTGCTTGTATTAATGACAAATCCTAATATTTTGTTTCTTTTACAAGGAGAGTATATTTCGATGCATAAAATCCAAAGCGATTATTCGCGAGCAAGAAGAATATTAGTCCTTACCTTTACTCCACACTCGAGAATGTCCTAACGCTTACGAAGTCTATCAACCAGTACTTGGCCAGCGACGCAGTCTAGGGACCTGACCCTTTTCATTCTGAAAGGAGATCCAGAGACCATTATTGATAGTCATAATAGATTAATCGCACGAACAATTTATTATGGCTACCAACTCAGTTGCCTCACTTACATAAATAAAATCATAAAATTATACTTACAATAAGTTTATATTCCAGTATAAAGTTGGCTGCTTAGCATATTCCACGTTGATAGCTGGTAACATTTTAAATGCCTAAGACCTTACTTCATTCCGTCGTCATATTAATAATTACTACCTTGCCACGTTGCAATCTAATAGCTATGCATTGGGCTGTCTACTCCATTACTCCACTGTTTTCTGAATATTCAACGTTTGAACGCAGTCACAACGATGAAGTTCGCACAAACACTACCTTATCTAGTAAACATGTTTTACTTTGTGTGTACGTGTGTGTGATGAGAATCTTGCCACAGTTTAAGACATTATTCTTAAGATATTTTCGTCGAGACAAAGGTGCAAAAGCGCTCATTAACAGCGACCTGTATCGAACGGTGGATTAATACAGGTGCAAAGGTCTGTGTAAAATGGGACAACATCGTGGAAATACTCATGGATTTCTACCTCTCTGTTTCTGTCATCAGATAAGCTGGTCGTTAGCGGCATGGTGTGGGGCACGTGGTGTGTGGGCGGCGAGGGCGATTGCGGGCGCGGGTGGCGCGGGGGCACTGGTACTCTCGCCGTTGTACTGCGCGGAGATCGCTCCTCGTACTAGAGGATTAGCTGCTATGCCATCATTAGCTTGCAGGTATGAGGAAACAGACTGCATACAAGCCAAGAAATCTTAAATAGATTCTATACGTCTGACTGTCCTCGCAACTATAACATAAAAAATTTTACTACACTCAAGTTATTGTAAAAGGATATTGAAACAGCATGTGTGACTATAAATTTTAATCTATGAACACAAGGGAGCAGAGATTAGCTATGATTGAGGTTGAATTTCATGAATTCCAGTTGCGGGATCCTCTTCGCATACGCGGGTGGAGGGTTACTCTCAGCTCATGCACTCTCACTCTCTATGGCCGTGGCGCCTGCGGTGCTTCTTGTATCTTTATTATGGCTGCCAGAAACTCCTTCTTTTCTCATCAATGTTGGAAAGATTCAGGTATGATAATTTTAAATGTTCACTGTAAAGTGATAGGTAAACCATTAATGTGGTTACGGAATGCAGGCGATCTGTAATCGTTAGGTCACGTTAGCCGGACTCAGTTCCTTCAAAACTCAAAAAGGGCACGTCACCAATCATCTCGGTTGTTAGTATAAGATTACACTTTAATCTTCGTCCACGTCCACGTCCACGTCCGCCAGGCTTTCCGCACTAGCCTAGAAGACCAACTGTACCACGCTATAGAATATAAAAGGTTGATAAATTCTATTTCCAAACATTTAATAAAAACAGATTGTTTGACCCAAAATGCCAAAAGCATTTATTAGTGTGTAGAAACTCACTTATTAGTGTGTAGAAACTCTAACGTTGAATAATATTTTCCAGGAAGCAGCTAAGGTGATGTGCTGGTTTGACGGTTCAGACTTTAGGGAAGATCTGACAGATGTGATTGAACAGCAGGAGGTCAGGATCCGGACCTCTGATTGCTACGGGCGACGAGAAATGATGAGAAGACAGAATTCCGATACCTTCCAGCCGATGTTGAAAAGAAGCAGCGGGTTGGAGTCCAATTCTGACAGAAAAGGAGACACGTCAGCGTGCAGGGAGTTGTGTGAGTATGGTCAAAAGCATTATCATTTTTTCTTGTTAATGCTCTATAGTTAACTTTAATTATATGTTATATGCCTTTGGGTTAATGTATATTAGACACAAATTGAGATATAATTACGCTAATTCTACCAGTTTCTTAATACATCCAAATTAATATATCGCGTAGAGACAATAGACTAATGTACGGGTCAATGAGGGATAGTATTTCGGACTAGTTTAACGGCTAGGTTAATAATAGTTCACCCTTGTACCATGAGCGCAGTCGGGAGGAGGGGCCCGCGGCGCGCGCTGTTGGCGGGCGCGGTGCTGGTAGCGGCGGCGGCGGGCTCGGGCGCCGCCCCGCTCACGAGCTTCGCCAGCGCCGTGCTGCGCCACTCCGCGCACGCGGTGCCCGTCCTCAACCTCACCGCGTACAACTTCACCATCTACAACGGGTAATCCGGTTCTTCATATTTACCATCATTAATTGTATAATTATATACGTATGCATTGTCAATGTTTCAATAAGTCGGAGCACTAAATGTACACTGTTCAAGCGATGATATTGAGACTTACAAAAGGGAAGATTAGATATATTCATTCATTCTATCTTACGTCATTAGTTCTTCATTAGTCATTAGTCATTCATTCTATCATCTTATCTTATTTATATTTATTTATTCTATCTTATGTTTCCAAATGTTCTGAAGTTCCCTTTGTGTACACAAAGGGAACTTCAGAACAAATCGTCCTTAATAAATTAAATCCCACTAATTTTAGTATTTCGCTCCCTCACCTGAGTTCAGCACTCTGTATCCTTAAATATATTTTTCTACACGATTGCCAGCACCGCGCCTCGCGCCCTGTTCGAGGCGCCCGAAGCCGGCTCCATGCTGTGCGGCACCGCGCTGGTGCTGGGCGCGGCGGTGGCCACCGTCACGGTGGACAAGTTGGGCAGAAAAGTACGTACGAGTATGGCTCGTAGTATCTATACTTAGAATTCTGCACTCATACTTTTCTACTATGCATTTTGATTCTGTGGATGAAATAGGGTTTACAGAATTCATATATGTATATCCACTTATTTAAAACAGAATATTTCACGCTGTCACTGTGATGGAACGCGCCGCAAGAAAAGTCGTGCGTTAAACAGTTTTTCGTAATTTCATCGAAATCGTGTTATGTCATTCATCGCCGATATAATCGGTGATCCTACATATTCGTACATATTCCTTTAGAAAAAGGCGGTTATTTTAATACATATTACAAACAGACACTCAAATTTTACTTATCTGTATAGATGTATAGATTTATGTATTTTACATTGCATGCTTAAAAATCACTTAACTGTGTTTCAGACGTTGCTGATCTGGTCATGTTCTGGTATAGCTTTCTGCCTCGCGATATTGGGAGTGTACTGCGACCCTCAACTGCGTGTGCACTCCTGGTACCCCCACCGGCTGTGGGTGAACCGTCGGATGAACTTCAGAGAGAAGAATCTCCGAGAAAAACTCCCGTATATCTCCCAAGATAACTTAACCCAAGATTTTTATAACGAATCGTTTGGAAAATTCGAGAACAATAGCCAAGCGTGGTACAGGGTCGGTCTGGAAGGCAATATTACGGAGGCGGTTGATAAGGACGTTCGAGTAAAGTTCGATCAAATGAAAGAAAGAGCAGACGATCCAATATGGTTGCCAGTGATATTGCTGTCAACGGTATTATTTTTATATAATATCGGGCTGGGATCAGTCCCGTATGTCCTCGTTTCTGAACTATTCACGATCAATGTGAGTATATCATAGTTGGTTTCATACAATTTTCATATTACATATTTGAATTTGAATTTTAAAACTGCAATTTATTAGCCTTTTTATTATTTTCTCCTTTTGTACACAGCTTTTCCAACTCTTTCCATACTGTAACATCTATCTCTTTTCAGGTTCGCGGCCTCGCGTCTAGCTTCCTCATAACGTGGACGTGGCTCAGCAACTTCCTCGTCCTCCGCTACTTCGGCTCTATCGCCGTCCTGCTCGGCCTGCACGCCACGTACTACATCTGCGCGGGCTGCACTCTTCTAGCAGCCGGCTACGTGTACTTCGGCATTCCGGAGACAAAGGGCAAGACGCAGAGCCAGATCGAGGAGGCTTTGGAGCGGCCTCTGATCATGAACAAGAAGAGGCCGGAGGGCAATCGATGACAGGTAATCTCCCGGACTGATGTGTTCACGATATCTGAAGAGATGCTGGAGTAACGTGGCTCGTGTTCAAGGACTGTGCTGTTCGTTGAAAAATATAGAGAACAGCTCGAGGCTTAAGTGTTCATTGGCATTTGTAAATGTTAAGTCAGTTGACAAGTATGTAAGTATGTTGGAATGATGTAATAATAAGACAGTCGCGTGGTGCACGTGCTCAGAACAAATGATATTGCATCTGTGTCAAAGTGTGTTGGTACCTTACGGGATTAATATTTGTTGAGATATTTGTTCTGATGTGGGTTGTAAGTTGATTTGGAAAACGTTACGCTTTTAGTGTTACAGTTAGTTTGAAAATGAATTAATATTTAATTTTACTACTTGTAATATTTGGCGTAGTTCAGAAAAAATGTATTAAATAAAAAATTTATAGTTGGAAAAAATCTGTTGATTGTAATGACGTCTTACATTAAATATATTGTCTTTTACTAATTGTTAGTTGCGACTTCATAGACTTTGAAGAAGTATTTTGTGTAGCTCACGTCTACGTCCCATTTTTCGCTATTGAAATTATATCTGTATGAAATATCATCAAAATTTATTGAATCCTTTTGTCCTGAAAACATAAAAGATAGTCCGACTTTATTCACTATTTCAATATTTTAAAGACTTCTTTTTTACTTACAAAAGACAAATTTTCAGATTTTTTGTGAGCAATTATAAATTGAAAGGATCAGTAATGTGACAATGTTTGCTTTTACAAAAAAAAAATGGAACAAAAAAAACTGGTACAAAATGAGAATTTTAGAAGCTCGTTATAATGAGACACGTAATAATTATATGTACTAATATATTAATTATTATCAAATGTGTGCTCACTTAGGTAAGTGTAACGTTCATACACACTCAATGTATGCTATATGTAAATATAATACATTTTTGCATGACCCAATACAAACCAAAGAGTTTTTGAAGCTGGTTACATGGTTCTCTGTAAGGATGACGCAAAAATAGAATGAATTTGATAAGAGGATTAGTCGTTAAATTTTTTCTATGAGGTAATTATAAGCAAAGCAAACATAACTTTCGCTCTTACCTATGGGAAGAATTTGTAACAGTTGTGACAATAGGTGAAAAGTGAGAGTATCAAATTTCTCTACCTACCTCTTCGAGGAAATATAGCCGTGATGTTATGTTTTGCTTATAAATATTAACTTATAATCTAGATTTTTTTATGTTGTAAAAAGCATACATATGTATAATTAATATGCGGCCCTCTTCCTAACATTATTTTTTACAAAGGCAGTTGAAAGTTCATTTAGAGCATTATGTTCTAATGATAGTGAATCGATTAATTCTCTTACAAACTTCATAGAAAGATAATCAAATATTCCTGTTTGAAATTCTAGTCAATTATTTGATCTTGATACATAATCCCAATGTATTTAAAATAAACTTAGATTGTAAATTAAGAAACCATAAAGAAGGTACGAACGATACGTCGAGTTTTTGTGTTATCGAAAAATGCCAACTTAGCCAACACAGTTATTACATAATTAATACGGAATTATGCTGACTCGTTAATGAAGGTATCTTCTGTCGGCATGGGCGCCGCCAGGATTATTTTCAGGGGAGTGCATCTGTACTATTAACCAATATAAAATATAGAACTATACATGTATAGCATGAGGATACAAACATATACATACACTCATATATTCATACACTCGAAAAACATGACCGTTTCGCTCTTTGTCTGTCTGTACAAAATTTGTAATTTTTCTACGTACTTTCCGGACAGGGGGTACAACCTTGCACCCCACTGCCGGCGCCCATGTCTTTCGGTATAAGATAATACTTCCAAATTATGTCAACAAAAAATAGTACCTACATACAATCATTTATAATGTATAGTTTAAAGAATATTGTATTATCCATACAACTAACATTTGGAAACAATCATTTATGTATATTGAAAAAAAACATATTTGTATTATAGATGTTATATCAGATATATATATTTTTGTGGAAAATCAATGTTGAAGTAGATCTATAAGGTTATAATATGTAAGTGTGTGGATTTGTTGTAAGTATGTACGTACACATATGTATGAATAACACATGTCATGTTAGGTTAGGAGGGGAAAAAATGCCAAATTTTAACGTATTGTTAAACAGAAGAGATATGTATATCTTAAAAATGTGTCACAATTTACAATGGCAATATTATTAAACATTCCACATTTTAAAATGTCATTAAATCACGTGCCGGCTTAACTCACGCGTGTTTCTTCGCGGAAGCCTGACTACTTTAAAAATGAAAAATACTATCGCGGAAAAAAATTGTTTCAATCAAGCCGGCACATAATTTAATCATGCTAGCATCTGGAATTAGTGGCATATAGAATATAACTGTCAAATTAATATGTAGAGTGAACAACGCAAAGGAAAAGTATATGACAGGTTAATCAATTCGGAATGCGACGTAGTCTAAAAAATGTTTAAAATTGTAAATATGGTCTAAAGTTAATAAAAACGCTTAAACGATCAATGGTAACTAAAGTGTGACTAAATGAGCGCAGTTCGATTCGTAACTAACGTTACTATACTCGTAGTATGACAAAGTTTAAAATCTTAGTTTAAATATTTAACGTCATTCCACATATCGTTAGATATCTCAATGCATCAGGGTTACAAATGAAAAAAAATCCATGTATTAATTTACTTTTGTTCAATTAATCATGAAACCATGGCATGTGTAGGAGAGAAGTGAAGAGAAAGCGGATAAGTACTTAAAGAATATTTTTATTAAATACTACGAATGTGTACACTATTATAATAAAATATACCAGTATTTAAAACCAGATGAAATATATTTTGTGATGAGATAAACTAAAATATTTGAGAATTGGGAGCACAAACCTATAAGTCGCCGTATAAATGTATTTGTGTAGATAACAATAAAAAAAAATAGATTTGTCTGTTATTTGGTAACCAATCATTATCACACTATCAAGGGCATTATCACACTAGTCCACGCTTAACAGCTGGACACAGGCCTCCTACAAACATCGCCCTAAGTTCTCTATTACATGAATTCGGGTCTAGTTTCTATCTATCGGTGGTCGGTTTAATCTACAGTTCATTTCGCGATATTTTTCGCTAGTGTACTAATATATTTTTTCAATCTGTCACCCCTTACTTCACTGTTTTGGAAACTAAAAGGGAAGCATTCTAGAGCGCTTGTCAATCTTCACCTATAACATTGCAATAAAATCAGTGTCTTTTAAACACAACAGCATTTGAAATTAGGTGTTTACAATTTTAATTTGTTTATACAGAAATTCATGATATTAAATCAAACAGACTCTTGCTGTTAAATATTTTGTCGCCTTCCTGTTTGTGCATTAAAACTGTGTTAGAAAAAGATAAAACATTCAGCTGATAGTGAAAAAGCATGTCAAATGTATGTTTGAACAAAAATTATTAACCTTATTTTGTGGAGTATTTACGAGTAGCTTTCATAATCCTTTAAAAAACTAGGTTAATAGCCATGCGCAAACGTAGCACAAATAAAAAAATTGTCAAAAATAGACTTATAACAAGTTAATAGTATCGTGTTCGGCAAATGACAACTTAAAAAAGTATCTGTTGTAATAATCGCTATATAATGTTTAATATTATTATCTCCCCAAGATTAATTCCCGTAGGGACCTTCGCAAGATAAGGAGTGTGACAGACTAGGAAAAATAACAGGACATAGAGACACAATAGTTTCATGAGTTACTATAGCATACATAACCGTTTAATTTATTATGTGAATGCTATCTGTCTCAACAGACAAATCTATTTTAATAATTACAACACTGAATGCAGAATGTTGCCACATTATTTTTGTAATGACAATTATAACTGTCGATGTGCGTGTACCTACTTAGATTAATATTTATTTACTTTTAGACTACAATGACACTGGACATATTTCAAATATGAATAAAATAATGAATGTGAAGAAATTACTTAGTTGTTTTTTTATATATTACTGTTTTCTGTGTTCGTTGGCAATGTGCAATTGATTTGATTATCAGGAAATTTCCTCCTACGATTGCACTGCATATTTATATGAAATTATCCTTTATTGGTCCGTTTCTTAGCAGAAAGTCTTACATTGGACTTTTATATTAATACAATTACATATGAATATAATTACAATTTTATACTATTTAAACAATTTTATAAATAATTTTGTTCAATGTTTTCTACTTATAATGAGTAGGGAGGTACCTACTTTCCAGTTTTCTCTGCCTACCTCATAAGTGTGCTGAAGGGATGATAAAATAATAATAACTTTGCGTTCAACAGTTAACATAAATATATTTTAAATACCTATCTCGTGTTATTAATTGGCCCTTATTTGTATTGAATTATTTTAACCAATAATTCTGCAATTGCGTGGGGAAGTAAATTCTTGGAAAAATATAATTTGTTACGTCAAAAATAAGACTTGTCGCTTCCTTAATGTACTTATTACCTTATTTTTTGTCTCATCTGTATTACCATTCGATTTACTCGTATTTAAAAAAAATTTAATAATATGTGTATATATAAAATGTAATAATATATACAAAAACTCTGTAATAATATATAAGCTTTGGAAGTATAACATGTCAGACACATATATAGACGTAATTTCCGATATTATCTAAGATGCCTACCCCTATACTGCTTCGTTGGTCGTGTTGGTTGCAAGCACGACTGATGATCGAAAGATCCTAGGTTCAAATCCCGGGTCGGACACTATTGTATTTTTTTAACTTAGATCTCCTAGTAGCGGCTCGGAGTCTAGATATGTGCCCGGTGTATGACAATAGGCTCATCACCTATTCCATAGAGGGACGTAAACGTAACTGGTGAAACGTACGAGTGTACCGCACTCCTACAGGCGTGATGTTACGTTGTCACGGTACCCGTATATAATATACTACTATGAGGTGATTTAAAAGTCGACGCAGCTACATGAAAAGTTTTATGAAATAATAACATTAAAATGTAATCAAGATATGTACATAACTAAATTATCATAATTAACAAATAATAAAATAACTAATCACATTGAACAAACAAGAATACGTAAGTCTTGGTAATCTTTATACGTTTACTTATGTGTGTTTAATATTACCTGGTTACTTGACGTGGAGTTAAACAACAATTGTCAGTCAGTTATAAAGTGAGCGCACTAATGACAGATCGACATTTTTCTCATCCGTCACTGTGAGAGAAAATCCAAAGAAAATGTCGATGATTCGTCAAGGTATTTGTGCTGCTTTAGGTAAATACTTCGTTTTATTAACATTTTCTTGTTTTTAATAAGTTATTGTCCATTTTATTTATAACATAATTGAACTAGTTGACTTGTTACACAGAAATATCATGTTTCATTTCTCTTTGTTAAAATGTCATGTACCTAATTCATAAATATTTTTATCAATAACACGACATTCATTCATTATTCAATAGGTATTTATTATTTAAAGTATACTTACAATACTTAAACTAAACATTTGTACATATTGTAAACTACATAAAAAAATTAATTCGGCCTTATAAATTTACTTACGATAAAATGAGGGATAATATTAAAAAATGTTAGCAACACGGGAAACATTACGTACGAGTATATTAAAAAGTTGTGTTTACCTGAAAGGCACTGACAGCAATAGGTAAGTTAATTGTTTTAATGTACCTATCAAATAATTTTATATACAAATACAATAAATTTGGAAAATCTAAATA
This sequence comes from Jemadia pseudognetus, assembly GCA_018244755.1. NCBI lineage: Eukaryota > Metazoa > Arthropoda > Insecta > Lepidoptera > Hesperiidae > Jemadia > Jemadia pseudognetus. Next base: position 17,682 of record DWTO01000961.1, read on the forward strand.
ATGCATGATTCTAGCGGTCATTTGTCCGTGGAATGAAAAAATAGCGAGGATAACAGTGATTATCATAGAAAGGCTTCTGTTTTGAAAAAATCGGAATTTGAAAAAAAAGTTAAACTGTTCAATTTCTTCAGGAGACATCGTGTCACGTGAAATGATAACACGGGATTTAATTTTGAACGTCCATATACTTCCTTTCTTATATTAAAAAAATTACATTAGCTACTCAGAGAATCAAAAGTGCTCTTAAATTGAGTTTATTGATATGTCCTCTTTATAATCATATAATTCTTGTAAGATGTAAATACAAACCGGCGTGCATGTATGAAGAGAATGATGAATGTGGAGGAGGCGCGGCAGGTCTGTAAGGATAGAGCTATTTGGC
>DWTO01000962.1:0-18057 GCA_018244755.1 Jemadia pseudognetus
CTCACCTACTCAGTATGCTTCTTGCTATGCAACAGACGAAGCTCTACCGACCAGCTGATTACTGTAAAGCGTAATTTACCTTTGGAAATGCGCTGGTCACCGAACGGCAACAGCGTAGACGCACGGGCAGCACGGCGACTGTGGGCAATTATCCCCAAGGAAAGGCCTATTTAAAGCAGCTAATTTAAACAAGTTGGTAATGAGGTATATTTTTAAATATACTTTAAAATATTTATCAGTAAATTAGCGAGTAAATGATTATTCACACGAAACAAAGTTGCCACTATTTATCTGTATTTTACGAAACAATAGTGTTGCATACCATGTTATTTAAAACTACGTACCTACATACTAACTAAAACACATATATGTATCATTATGTAATACCATGTACGTGCTCAAACTGAATCAAACACGTATATAATTCAAACCAAAAGTAAAAAACAAATTTCCAGTTTTCCCGCTATATCCGACAAACGAGCTGAAGGAATCAGCCATTAGCCACAATAAAACTAATAAAGTGTGAAACGTTTGAAATTATTTACGACGCCCCAAACACCCGAGGATGCGCACCGCGCACTGCCGATATTATAATTTTGATAGTGATGTGCTTCTTCTCCTTGTCGATTTTGCAATATAATTAATTACATTTAATTATGATAATTATTAATGTATAGTGAATAGAAAAATGTACATATTTTTTGTATAATAAACTGTTTCTACCTCTTCTATGAGGAGGCGTATAATGGTGAAATATCTGGTGAAACGTAGGAGTATACGTATTTATCACACTTATGCAGCAAAAATAATTAGCTTTTAAAATATGGCAATCATTCATAAATATTTTAAATAAACAATATCGTCATTAATTAAGTACGATACAGGTCTTTGATCTGCTTATCTGTAAAAATAGTACATAATAAATTCTTTACTTTAAAAACGTACCACAAAACATTATCGGCTTCTTCTATAATTTCCTGGCTATAATAATATTATTGCCATTCCTTTTATATTTATATCATATTTAATACGTTGATGTGCAAATATAATTTAATTATCCAATAAGTTATTAATATACTGATATTTCTACGCGACCTGAAATTTGATTTAGTCCCATTGTCCCTGATTATTGTTACCAAAATGAACAATCACTGTGCATTACAAGTTTCATGGTTAGGAGATATATTTGATTTCGTTGTCATAAAACGTTTATCAGAATGCAATAATGATAAACACTTTATCAGATATGCCACAGCTCATTCTCAATCGCATCAAGTCGACTGAACTTTTAAATCGGTGTCTTTGAATCGCTACTAATTGGCTTCGAAGCGAGACATCTGCATCAAATACATTCGAGTATAAAAGAGACGAATAGAAAAGGGCGGGAAACATCTTTCTTTGCGCGGATAATTTACGATTCTCTTTGAGTGTTCGCCGTTGACAGTTAGTGTTGTTTTCAGCGAATATACCGCATTCATTAATTCGACTTCACAAGTTTAATATCTTTAAATATGTGGCTTTCCACGTGTTGAGAACAAAGGGGGCAATGGTTCGTTAAAATTGCTGGGAAACTAGAAACGTTTCAAAACACGCTCTTAATTTAAATTGGTCACTTTTATGAATATTTAGTTTATTATATTCTATTATTTTAATCAACTAGGTAATTAAAAAAGTGTCTATGGTTTTCATGTTTGCAACTATAGTTCTCAAAACACTTTCGATCCGAAAATCCAGCTTCATCTTTCAATGTTAAAACATAAAAAAATTAACAGTGTATACAATTAATTAGAGAATACAATGTTACATTACGACAGAAAAGGTTGAAAGCGTGTTATCAGGGGCGTGATTAACAGAAATGGATTTTAACGGCGACGTGACACGCGTTCTCTGGCCATTAGTTACAGTGCGTATTCAGTATTACAATATTGTAACACACTATGTTAACAAATATGTTGATTAATACTTGAATATTTACATTTAATTACCTAGCCGATAAAAGAAAAGCGCGAATTTTGCATTAATTTTTTTGCAATTACGATACGTGATAATAAAGCGTTCCAAAAATGTAGGTAATGCGGTAGCGACGTTCCCTTGAAGATATTAGTTTTTAAACGCACTTGTATCTCTACGAATGAGCTCTCATATCATGAATCTGAAAATTTATTTCTATTACTTAATCCCAAATGCTCCATGATTTTCCCGAAATTCACTTATTAACCATCCACTTAAGAAGAACTAAAATATGAGAATATATTCTTATGCTGAATGCGTAACTCATGTTCTTCTCTCGAGAAAGGAAAAAATAAGTAAGAAAATTGCTCAATTTTCACGTCGGTACCAGATATTCCTTACGTAGAGCCAACTTACTGGCCCGCTCGTAGCTCTGAAGCGGCTGAATATTGAATGCGAGGTAAGTAATGCCAGACGTTCGTAGTCCTCAAACGGATCGTTACTAAAGCATTTTTTTCATAAACGTATCTTTGCTTCGGAAGACGCGTCATTGTCAAAAATATAAGTCTAACATACAGGTTGCGCTACTAGCGAGTGTCTCCGTTGATCCGCAATGGACTAGAGTGGCAGAGTACCTATCCTCCAGGATTCTCACAGTCGCGACAGAAAACGATGTGATAAGAGAGAAAAAAGTCGCAACCGGCCAGTTACTGAAAACTGAACGACGATTCGAAAAGAATGATAAGAGAATAAAGAAGATGAATAATGTAGCAGAAGAATTAACTGCCCAAGAAATATCATCCTCGCTTTTCATGTCAATAGAAAACAAAAGCAGTTTCACAATTTTGTTTAGGATAAAAAGAAATTTATAAGATTTATTTCTTTGTTAAAACTGGTCCGTGTGACCCGAATGATGGAGCACCAGCACCCTTTGAAGTGCAACAAAGGCGAGAGCGAAGCGTGGCGGTTTCATGGAATACCACGCCCTTATGCCTTGCGCACAGTGAATTTGCCCACACCATTTGTTAATTAATTCTTCAGAGCAATACACAGGATATAAGTAAATGACCAGCCTCGAGAGGGATACATGTTACGTAAGAGACGAGCTACAGTGCCTTTGCGGTACCTAGAGGCTGATTAGATGAGCCTTGTTTCTAAGTATGTAATATGACATATGCAGTGACAGGAGACTAAGTAGTACACCGCTCTATTATACTGTCGAAGAGCCATTGAGAATGATTCGGAAGGTATACTTGTACATGCACCAGACATGAAAATTTTGGCCGCAATATTCGCATCTTTAGCTAACCCACGCTTGTGGAAGCGTGGGTGTTTGATAAAATATCACAGTGATTTGACACAATATTATTCTTCGACATAATAGTTTTCAAAGCGCCGGCGTGTGGCATTGGGCGCAAAGGATTGCGCTATGGGCGGGCCCGTCACATGTGTGGGCAAACTCAGCCGATGACTTAAATGGAACCACACAGCAACATATGTGTGATGATCTTATGTGAAAAATAGAGCGATCAGTATCTATTTCTAAATTATAATCCAAGTTTTCTTAAATGCAAACATGTTTTGGTGAGTTTGATTAACAGAATAATTTATTGACTTACTGAATAACCAGTAGACTGTAAATCTACATCTCTCCACACGCACGATACTGCGGTAAAACCGCTTGATGGATACCTATAGGTACCTATCTTACCTTCCTGCTTATGGCATATCAGTTGCCAACTGTAACACTTCGCTAGGATGCAGGCAGGGAACAAATCAATTAATAAATATGGAGTAAGAAGGGAATTTCTGATAGGAATTTTGCCATGATATATCAGTAACAGGATTTGATAAAATTCAATAACCACACAAAAAAACTTACTACTACTACTACTACTACTACTACTAATGAACACCGTGATTTTCATTCCTTTTACATCAATATCAAGAGAAAATGTATAACTACGTCGTTGAAATAAAATGATAAAGTTCAGTTAATTTGTCATGGTTTTTAATGTCGCCGTATCGCGCTGAGACATCGATCTTTCCAAACATGTCACTTTTCGGGCATCAACAGCAAGTATCTGAAGGCAGATATCTGAGTTGCCAGTTATAATTAGAGTCGAATTGAACAAATGATCGTGTCTATTTCCGTGCCCCTCTGTCGCCCTGCCGCGCGGACAACACGACATTACTCAAACATTTTGTGAGCGCAGAGTAATTTGCGTCTTTGCTGATGTAGTCATTATAGTCTTTTTACCATGTATACGGCTTTCTTCAACATAACAGTGTTTGACAAACAATTTTCATACGCACTTATTTTCATACTATTTATTAGTTTTCTGGGCCATCACGTGTTTTTTATCGGGAGTTAGGAACATATTGTTTACGGTACTTACATGCGGATTGGGATCAAAATTCGTCAAGCGACACTGAACACTTCCGATAAATATTAACGACAATTAACTAATCACAACGATAATCCTCGGCTGCCTGAATAATCCAACACAATTCAGTCTGTACAGGAAAAAAACAGTGTTGTAATTAGTCATTAATTATAAAAATATAGGTATTTGCCACTAATTTGTCCACGAGTAAGGATCGTCACAGAGGGGACTATAACATATATAATATACTATGCTGCAATATAATATTATAGCAAACTACTATAGACGGCAGCTGTCTACTATATACATACATTATCATTATTATTCCGGCCGTTATCTGCGCAATAAACCTTGCTATACCTAGATACGTCTTACTGTATACTTCAACGTGTGCAGTCATTCTAGTGTAAGTATAGAATATATATTGTAATATATCGTAATATTATAGCTCTATAATATATTATAGCTCGGACTGCAACGAGCTTAAAACACAAGAGCGAACATTTTGTAGGCGCGTCGAGTAATTTGCACCTCCGTTGATATATCGCGGCGACGCGGCACGTCGCGTTCGTCTTGTTACAACTTGTTACCATACCAAACGTTACTCGTTATTTCGAACGCTTGAGTGATGGGGACTCGTTTGTTTCGCTATATATTTAAATAGAATAATTATTATTGTAAAGTTTACAATGACACAACGTAACTTTTTGTTAATATCTATTTGTTGGCAAATTAATAAAACAGACATTGATTGTGTTGTTACAGCAACGATATTTGAAGCTCTCCGTGTTGTATTATTTTATGATATGTATCTATCTAAAACGTTCGATACAATCTAAGCTAATTTCGAAAAAAAATATCTTTATATGAAAAATAGGAAAGTCCTAATGATCTCAAACTACGATCTCTATTTATTTATACTTCCATATTTCAGTGAAAATTTCTATGATTATGGTAGAGTTGACATTGACTACCTGCTTGGCTGAAATATCAAGAAATGCGATACATACAATCACTATTAATAAAAATGCCTACACTGGCGCGCGTCTTCATATTTAAACGTTCTTAATTCTCGACAAACGCTCGCAAGTATAAATGTCACGGAGCTGTCAAACGACTCTGACAGCTGTCACGCCGCCGCGATGGGTGTAATGCGATCCTTGTGTTTTACTCGGTAACGACTACTAATTTCCCTCTTATGCTCGTTGTCGGCTCCTGTTTGTAACTGTTTGGTTAAGTAGAACGTTTTATATAAACAATAAAACTGTTTTTGAAACTTTTTATTACAATCAGGCGAAATATTTATAATATATTAATGGAGAAGACGCGTGTGCTTAAAGTTGTCACGAAAAGTATCTCCATCGCAGATATTATAGGAAAATATTATAGTGCAATGCTAAATAATTGGAGTTACAAAAGCTTCAAAGGTCCTAAATGAGGATTATAAAGGGCCTTAAAGTTTTGGTTGCAGACTTTAATATTTCGCAAAGTATGATAGCAACGCAGTGTCACTGGTGTGCTATATCACGAGTCTTTTGCTTATGACTTTATGGAACCAAATCAAATATTCGGATCCCGGACACGGAACGGCACACTAGACAAGTTCTTTATTCGAATCCAAAAATAGTTGTCAATAAGCGAAACACAACAAATCGTATCATTAACATTCGAAATAGAATTTCACAAGTTAATACGCTCTCGTCACGCTGTGTCGAGTGACCATCACAAAAAGTGTAGGACGGGATCAAAGTTGGGATCAAATGTCAGATGGGCCGTTGTGGGCTGCGGCGGTGACGTCAGCAACGCGTAGCGGCCAGTTTTATGACGGAACAAGAATCCTTTTTATATATCTAAACATTCTTCGTAATTTTTTCAAATTCTTCGTTATAAAATTATTAGTATCTTGGAGGGATTTGAATTTGTTCATTATAAAATTAGATAAATTAATCTTGTATAATAATTAATAATGCAACATATTAATTTTAATAATATAAAAATTATATTAGATACTCAAACATAGAACTACCTAAGCTACAGTACAAATTAAATAAAAAATTGAATAGGAATAACTTACGAATAACTAACAAAAAACAGAATGAATCAGTAGCTGAGTACCAAAATATACATATAGTGAATTAATTACCTTACGTAGGTACTTACTGTAACTGGTGAATTTTCGAAAACTAACATACATAAATATAATAAAATAAGCACATTAGTGGCCTTAACCTCACGCTTCCCAGAGTGTAGATAAAATTAGGCAAACGATTATTTGCCGTGATTAAATATTCTTATCAATTTCCCAGTATAATAATATTTTGCTCGATTTAATAATTTATAGCAGAGTAGTTTATTCTTATATAAATAAGGCACCTTATTCACTTTCATCCATAACCAGTGAGTTTCGGTCCACTGCTAGACATTTCTTTCTCCAATAGCACGCCACTGAGCTCGATCTTCAACTTTTCGTTTCTAACTGTTGTCAGCCACTGCGTAAGTATCTCGTCACCGCATCTGACTGGAGGCTGTCCTGATCTAATATAATTGCCCTATTAATTTAATATTGTGAGTTTATAAAGTTATAGACATTAATGGTAGTCTTTGATAGTACCTAAATGTTATTTAAAAATAAATCCAAATTACACGAAGCACAATTTTTCTTTCTCCCATGGTAGAGTATAAGTAACATCACGCCTGTAATCTCTAAAGAGAAAGGCAGAGGAGTGTAGTACACTCTCACGTTACACTAGTAGAGTTTACGTTGAAAAATTTATTAGCTTTAAAAGTTACATTCTCTATTTCACTCTAACTTACACTTTATTTCCTTTCAGATCCGAGTGCAAGCATGGGCAACCCTGGCATGGCGGGGGCTGGCTCTCAGCAGTACGGCGAGGTGAACCAGCTGGGGGGAGTCTTTGTCAATGGCAGACCCCTGCCCAATGCCGTCAGACTGAGGATCGTCGAGCTCGCGCAATTAGGAATAAGGTTAGTTATGTCTTTTGATATATTATTATAATATTAGGTTATATGGTGGTAACCACTAGATTATATGGCACAATGTATAGAAGAATATCAATGGTCATTTTAAAATTGGTAATATGTCGTTAGGCCGTGTGACATCAGCCGACAGCTGCGGGTATCGCACGGCTGCGTGTCCAAGATCCTGGCGCGCTACCACGAGACTGGCTCCATCCTGCCCGGCGCCATCGGCGGCTCCAAGCCCAGGGTCACCACTCCGAAGGTAAGTACCTACAGTTTTCCTATTTTATACTGCTTATTTTATGTTATTTAACCCTCCATCCCATGTCATATGGGATGAGCCCATACGATAATCAATAACTTTTAAGTATCTAATTATTTTCCTATTATTAACTTCGCGGAGTCCTTATTGAGTTTCCTTTAGCTTTAGTGTCGCTTGCCCGTGCCGTTATTTTGAAGATGACGGGGACTTTTTTCTACGGAACTCTATAGTACATCTTACATCAAGCAGCTAGTTACCTTGAAGCAAATGGCAAAAACGAGGATCTCCGTTTATACATCTTCCTAAATAAAAATAAAGCGTTTTCGCTACCGTTAGTGTTCCTTCAGCAATTTGGATCGACTGCGAGATAGACAGAGAGCACAGAGCACACATTCATTTAAAAATAAATAATGCTTTTTCAAAATGTAACAAACTCTATAGGTACCCTTCATAAGGAAATATTCTAACAATACTTAACAAAATATTCAGATTATTCGTACTTTATTTTCATTTTATTTTAGAATACAATTTATTACTTTATTCCAGCGAACTCGTGTCATATGTTACACATATATTTATAATAACATGCTCTTATTCATCAGGTGGTATCTTACATAAAGCAGTTGAAAGCGAAAGACCCGGGGATCTTCGCGTGGGAGATCCGCGACCGGCTGCTGGCGGACGGCGTGTGCGACAAGTACAACGTGCCCTCCGTCTCCAGCATCAGCAGGATCCTGCGCAACAAGCTGGGCGGCACGCTGTACCCCGTCCCCCCCCTGTACCCCGTGCCACCGCAGCGGTGTTGGCCCCTACACCAGCCCTACGACTACTATGTATACCTACAAGTAAGATTACCATAACTAAGTTTTGTATTATATATTTGCATTTCATATCAAGTTATGTTACAAAATTGAATGAATTCCTTCAGGGTCGGCAGCACACAGCGGGCGCGGCGCACCCGCTACCCCCGCCGCACCAGCCGCACCCCGCGTCGCACCACCATGCCCACGCGCACGCTCTCTGACCCACCGCGCAACCGCGCACCGCCACCTGGCAACCGCGTACCGCCGCCTGGCAACCGCGCACCGCCGCCTGGCAACCGCGCACCGCTGTCCTGCAACCGCGCACCACGGCCGCGCAATCATGCGCCGCCGCCACTTGCATCGCATACTGCACCAGCGCTTCCAACTGCATACGAAACTGCACAGGCGTATAGCCTTCACCCGTCACTCTAAATCAAAATTGAGGCTATTCCGCAGTAGATGCCTCATGCTACATAATGAAGTTGTGTTCCAACCGCGTAATGATCAGTCACTTCAAACTATCACCAACGCGACATAAGGCTATAGCGTCGCGCGCGTAACCTCAAGTTTACAGGAGTCTAACAGTCTACGAAGCATGATGACGCAAGGCAATTTGCAAGAACCTCCAATGGGGTGATCCTTAAAATTGTATGTCACGGATGATAGATACCAGAGGGGATTATGACAATGTCGAGTATCTCTTCTTGACGGTAATCTAATGGTGACATACAGTGCTATGAATAGTCTTACGAGGGTAAAGATTTGTCACTGACACTCTGAATTACGCGGGACATAGCGCGAAACATATTTGGTTGCTGTAAAGAAGTATTTCCTGTTTCACACGAAATGTGTCCTTGTTATTACGAGTGTACGTTATCCTAAAATGCAATGCAGTGTCAGCGGATGGGGACAAAACGGACTAAAATTGTTATGTAATTGTAAATTACAAAGTATTAGATGTTGTATATAAAGATTTTATATGCAGGAGTGTAAGATAATAATGTATTTGAACGTTAGTGACTAGGCTTTAATTTAGTCATTAGGTTTAGGGTTGCCACAGTACATTTTTTTATTTGTACTAGTGACGACAGTTTCTCATGACGGTGATGATCAGTGTGATCAAAATGTTTGTATACAATTTATGCAGTATACATATAATATTTAATATGTCACAGTCACAAAAACCCGGTAAAGTCAGAGAAAAACTGTACTACTTAATCGTGAATCGAGGTTAGCGTATTCGTTATAATCGAATGTAATATTTGTATTTTTGTAATCTGTTCTCTCATTCAAATTATTCTGTCAGCTTTTCGAAAACATGGCGACCCTAAATGTTAGGATTTCTGTGTAGGACGGTGCAATGTTGTAAATATTAATGTAGTCATAATGGCGAAATGGGTACTTAATTAATAATGATTAATTTTAAGTAAATATTACTAATATTAATCTTTCTTACTTTCGGATCATTACTTTTATCGTATTCTTATTGAAAAATCCCGATTTTTATTGTTATTACTACAGTCACCACCATGTTCATTTCGTGTCTGAACAGATTACCATAGACACCATAGTTTAGGTAAACGTGGATAGATAAAAAAATACTTGGGATCAACGTGAGATTGCATCATGTAAATACGAGATACATGATGCATGCACATGATATCTTTATGCTTACCACTGATAAAATTATCTGAAAATGAAATGACTGAAATGATTAAAAATTAGTTATAGGTATCTATCTTCTGCAGTAATTGTCGGTAGAATATGTTTAAACTTACTTAATGAAACAAACAAATAAAAACGATTTTATACATTTACTGATATGTGGAAGTGTAACCATAGACAATCCGTTTTATTTTTAATAAAGTTACTTGGTGTCTTGTATATTGTAGGTTGTGCATTTGCTTGGTCCGCCTACACAAAATCTTAGTTAAAATATTTTCACGTTTCATTGGAAATTTGATCATTAATGTATCTTCTTTTCCCCTATTGTATATTTTATGTAAGTTAAGTATTTATGTCAAATGGATTATAGTTGTAATGTAAAAATATTACGTCAACCATCTTAAAAATAAATTGGTTCTCTTTTTGTATTTTTTTTGTCTTTTAATTTTTTGTATCCCGTTATGCTCCATTACTGGATCCATCTTTGTAAATAACAAAACGTTATGGTTAGCATGCTAGCTTCGAACTTAAAAAAAATCAGAAAATTAAGTAGAAACAATAAAATTTATACTTAAATGATGAAGTACATATATAAATATAATTAATATAATCTCTATAATCAAATAATATAATACCTACATGACATTATGAGATATTAGGTATAACGCCCGAAAACCTGGGCACACTCATCTGATTACGTTTTAATACATTAAGCTGGGGGGATTATAAGAACATAGTAATCAGATAATGAGATTTGTTGTAGAATTATCGATTTAACCAACCGGAGAATATTCACGCTCAATCGAACCAAGATCGCCCACGGCTAGTGTACGAAGAAACGCCTCGTCCGAATTGAGTTTACAACCGAAAACAATAAACTGATATTCCGCCGCCGGACACGAATTACCAATTAAATCCTTGCTTTGTTTCGAATTTAATACCACCTAATCCAAAATTTTACTGTATCAATAACAAATTTTACGAGCGCGCTCGACTGGCTCGAACCGTCGCGTGAAATTCTTTTACGCTGCTTTGAATTTTCTTTTGAGTCAAAGGCTGATTTAATGTGTAGAGACCGATTTATCTCACGTAGGTATGTATTTCGAGATATCCCGACTAATTTCGACCGTAACCAAAGTCTTTTCAATGATCGCTCGGTTAGGTCCAAAACTAGTTGTATTATTCATAACCTGTAATACCCGAAGAGGAGTGCAGTACACTCTTACGTTTCACCAGTTACGTTTACTTGTCAGTATGGAATAGGTGATGAGCCTGTTTCCATACACCATGCACAAATCCAGACTCCGAGTCACTACTAGAAAATCGAATAGTGCTCAAACCCAGGATTTGAACCCACGACCTCTTGATCGGCGGTCGGGTTTGCACCCAACACTACTTACGAACCAGTCCATACATACCATACGTCATTTAAGCCCGTATATATTGAATCATATATAATAAATATTCATGAAAATCAATAGTAAAAGATACTTTTATCTAATGACTGCCTACTTGACAAGCGTGACAAGACGAACAGCTTTTATTATTGACTGAAACATTGAAAATATACTGTATAAACATGAGATTATGCACTCAATCTACTTTTCGTAAAATTAATAATATTTCTAATTATTTGTCTTTAACTCAAGCTGGCAATGAAATTTGAACAGGTAGTAAGTAGGTATGTAGATATTACCTACGGGTTAAAGAGTTACAGCAGTTCACCAGTAATATTTTATTTGCATGGCATAAAGGAAAAGAACATAATTAACTGAAGCCCTTGCGCGAGCGCAGAAAAAGCGCGGGAGCAAAAAACATGGCGGCTGTTAAAATGACATTGGACGCCGCGCGACGACTGGCCTAATTAAAAAGTGCGCGGCGGCTTTGTGGGCCGAGCGCCGAGCGCACACTCTCTCCGCAAATGTGTTATATGTATAAATTGTTACCATGAAATGCCTCCGCACCGATCCCACGGCGTTTCAACGGTGCAAATCGTATTAAAGTGTGCCGCTACTTACTATAAATGTAATGTACGAAATTACTGCCTACCGAAATTGATTCGCCAGGCATTCCCGAAATGCTCTGACGTGAGGCATTTTAGTGACTTTCAAAACGAGGCGTTCCAAAATTGACAGTTTCTCGCCGACCTGTCTTTGATTCCGTTATTGTTTATAGGCCATGGTGAATAATAATTTACAACATTCATGCCTGTTTGCTAATTGCTGGATTCAAATTAATTATTTTTATGCATTTTATTATTCCGACTCTTTTTTCGATCCACTGTTGAAAAACGGATCTCCTCTCTGAATGAGAGAGTTAACACCATAGGCCAGACTGACGAAGTGCGGGTTGGCTGACTTCACACGCCTTTAGAAAAGTCATTAGAAAATATTTTTTAATGAACTCTGTGTGCAGGTTTCTTAAGAATATTTTACTTCAACATTATACCAAGAGATACTTAACCATAAAAGATACATTTTGTAAAAAGGGATGCATTAAGATATGTAGTAGGTATTGAGTTACCTGTAGAGGTTTTAGATTAGATGACACTCTCGAGACATGGTCCCAGTCTGTCACTTTTACATAATATATTATATCATTCGAGCAGTGTCCGCAACTTCGTCTGCGTGGAATTAAGCAATTCGAAGGTTATAAAATGAAAGTACCTTAACTTACTCCTTATTACATCAGCTATCTGCCAATGACAGTGCCATCAAAATCGGTCCAGCCGTTCCAAACATTGGCTGGAACAAACAGACAAACAAAAAATGTAAAAAAATTACATTCTTTAGCCATACATTTTTCAGTGGAATGAGTGAAAAATCTAAGGAAAGCCTAACGCAACACCTGACACAAAATCATTAACCTGCCCGTCAGTAGCATACTCTTTCAAACAGATTTCATCGCATATCAATAATGATATTCCAATGAAGCATCTCGTCAACAAAAACTGAGCCCCGAAACATCAAACAGATTCTGGATAATAAATAATCGCGACGCGGTCGTCATGACGACAGATGACACGAGCGCCGTGCGGCCGCCCGGCGACGGCCAGGGCGTGGGCGTGGGCAGCAGCTCGCGTTACACACGCGCCGCCGACCCACTGCTCATAGCCGAAGCCGACAAAGTACATATTTTACTAATTCGCTATGCATCGGTGACTGCGTCAAATATTCGCTAGGCGGAAAAAATAGCATCACGTGACAAATGTTTTGTGAATATTTCTTAACAAAATTAATTTAAAGACCTCTACATCCAGTGTGCTACGCTCTAGGTCAGTGTTTCCCAACGTTGGGCCCACGCCCCACAGTGGGCAATTTAATAGTTAAGGGGGGCAATCGAAAATACATTCGATACGACTTTACCCGTTCGCTCTGGGCCATTTAAATGTAATGCTACATATCTGTGCCAAATTTAACAATAAAAGCAAATTCTTAAATAATTGCTAAGCAAATTATAAAATATAATAAATTACTAAAGAAAAATATGTAGGATTAAAATTAGTTGGAATTTGAATTCCAGGTTTTCATTATATCTTTTGAAGTTTTACTTACTGTGTTTTGTATACAATTCAATAGTGATTTATTCCTAGATCCTATCAATCATGTTTCGTAAGCGAACAAATGAATTTTTTAATGTTAAAAATGTTACATAAGGGGGGCATAAAATTTTTAGAAAGCTTATGGTGGGGCATGGCATAAAAAAGGTTGGGAAACACTGCTCTAAAGGATGCAAGTGCTTGTGTCAATTCGTTACAAATACTTTTGCACCCTTAAATATATGACTAAAAATCATTGGTTAAAATCTTGAGAGATAATTATTATTTAAAAAGATACAGTAAGACACAAATTTTCTAAAAAAACAATCGAGAAGTGTAGTCCTAAATACAAAACAACTTGGCTATACTGAAATAACAAAAACATAGGTACTGTATACACTGAACTGCTACATTTAATTTTTATCATTTAGGATATTTAATTAGGCAAAAAATCAGTTTACATAAAAGATATGTAACAGAAAATAGCCAATATTAACACAAATAATGATAAAAGAGGTAACAAGTACTTCTGTAAAATACTCCTGTCATCTGTATTAACTACAACCTTAACTTCTTTGTATTTCTTCTTCTTACCACTTAACTTCCATTCATACTCAGCCAACTCTTTGCGATTCTTCTCTTCTTCCAACTCCCTTAACCTCTGGTCCTCTTTCTCTCTCTCTAATCTTGCTGCTCGTTCTTTAGCTGCACAAGTTTTATCACAAACAATATTATTTTCTGAACTCTGTGCAAAGTTGCAAGGCACCATTTTCTTAATGTTACCACAAGGACAATGAACTTTTGTTTTCTTAAGGCAAACTTGGTCTTGATTACAAGGGCCAGAGTGACAAATATTCTTGCAACGATGTCCACACACTAAATTTCGTGAGCACTGCTGGTTGCAACACAGCATCTCTTCAGTAGCTCCGGAAAGTTCTTTACACCGTAAGTACAGTTCTGTAACTCCACAGTGGCAAGGCACCCTTTCCAGGATCTCACAAGGTGGGCAGGGCCCTGTATGACAGGCTCGATTTGCACATTTGTGTCCAC
The DNA here is from genome assembly GCA_018244755.1 of Jemadia pseudognetus. Lineage (NCBI taxonomy): Eukaryota > Metazoa > Arthropoda > Insecta > Lepidoptera > Hesperiidae > Jemadia > Jemadia pseudognetus. The sequence goes on from DWTO01000962.1 coordinate 14,635, forward strand.
ATTTCTCTGGACGGACTACTAAGCACTCTCTGTTGCATGGCCGACACATATGTGGCACATTAGGATAATCACCATCATACCTGAGCAAATGACACAGTTGTGTACACTTGTGGTTACCACAAGCTAATGGTTGGCCACATTCCCTACCACAGGATCGTCGAGTCGCTGAATGACATGGCTGATCCTCAACATCGTGGTTCCCAAAGCAAGTAACAGGCACGGGAGCAACACACGGAGGGCACTCAAGAGTCATTATTTTAGTTTTTGGGGGCCTAACTTCCCATGGGGTAGCTGGTTTCTCAACCTGTTTGAAAACAACAGCAACATATTCATGGCAAGTTGCTTTGCAGTTATGCTCACATTTTGGATAAGGCTTGAGGCATATAGCTTTGCATGGTGGACAGTCACCAATGTGACAAATGTGTTGGTTTTCTGCAATGTGTCCACACTTGTATCTAATTTTGCAGGGTTGTTTGCACCTTGGTGGTTTGGTTTGTTTTTCCCTGCCACATGGAACAGTGATATAGGTGTCTTTGCATGGACAAGTAATTTTAGATTCTCGGTGGCAAGGGTAGCACGGACCATGATGACAGATATTGGTGCACCTATGACGGCCACATTGTAAGGGCTTGTCACATACTTTTTCACAGGGTGGACAGTTTCCATTGCAGCACTTCCTTCCACAACCATGCTTTCTACATGGTCTAGTTCCTCTACATTTAGTCTCACATCTAAACTCTTTGCAACATGGCAACAGTTTGGTATGTGTTAAACAGTGGCATTTCTTCTCCACAACCACTTGGCAAGGTGGACATGGTCCCTTGTGACATTTTTCAGGGCAACCATGCACACAGTCATCATGTAGTTTGTTACAAGTGCTCATGCATGTTTCAATTATGTCAGGACATTTAACATACCTCTTATCAGCTCCACAAGGGCAGGTCATTATCCCAGACTTAGGGCACTGACCACAATCACCTGAATGGCAAATTTTCTCACATTTATGGTATCCACAGCAGTATGCTTTGTTGCATTTCCTAGAACATTGCCATTTAGGATCATCACAGGGTCTTTTCACTTTCTCAGTTCCACACTGACAAGGCTGTAGACTTGTGTAGGTACAAGGAGGGCAGTCTCCGTCATGGCAAAGGTTTTGACACTTATGTGATTTGCATGGCAACATTTTTTTGCACTGCTGGCCACAGGACCATGTCACAGCGCTGCATCTCACTCTCCTAGATTCTTTTTGACAGTAACAGACTCCATTCACTGTTTGTGGACAAGGAGGGCAAGGTCCAGGATGACACAGTAGAAGACATTTATGTTTGCAATTTTCTCCTGTTGATAGCCTCCTTCCACAGACGTCCCCACATGTATGCGGTATTAGCCATGGATGGAAGGGCGGGTCTTCAGTTTTACCACACAAACATCTATATCGACGTGGTATTTCTTCCTTAACGTACGAATGCCGACACTTTGGGCAACACCATTCAATTTTTTTCAACCCAACCACAGCTATGGGGCCGTGATTTTCTTCGGTGATCAGGAATATGCTATCGTTAGCCCATTTTTGTATACAAAACAAATGGAAATAGCAGTAACAATGGTCACAAGTCCAAATGGCATCTACCCTTTTGATAGAACCAATGCAAATAAGACATGTAATTGTACGGCCGCTTATTGCTTCTTCCAGAAGGTTCTTTGTTCTATTCAGCATTTGTAAGTCTCCACCACCCTTCCAGTAACTCTGGAAAACGCCTTCGAGGACACTGGATTCATAGGGCTCCTCATCTTCTGATGACGAGACGTCCTTTATTTGTTTCAAGTGATTCTGTACATTTTGCTGCAATTTTGCAGCTGCATCCCTATACTTTCGTGACATTGGAATAAATTCGGAATGCACTTTGTTTTTAAGAAGATTTTTGTGAGAAATTTATATAATTAAAGTAACAATACTTCTCACACTTTTATCGGCAGTGAATTGATTGATTGACGAATGAACTGACGAGGGCCGATTGTCCAGATTGTCCTAAGCTTGACTGGCTTGACATTGTCTGTTGTCATTGCCTCTTTGTGACACGTGTCATTTTCTACAATATTATACCAGTTTTGTTACAAATTTGCGATCGGAAAACGACAATAATACATGATGAATTATATAATTATATGCTACCCTTGTTTTATAAATTTATCATAATTTTGTAATATTATATAAAAAAGAGCTTTTTATCTCTTTTCATATTTGTTTAGGCAACAATTATTTTCGACTTAATGTAATTAGATAATGTATTTGATACAATAATTTAAATAACATTTAAGTAAAATTTTGTTTCCGTCAGCACCAAAGATAAATATAGGGGTGTTCACGAAACCTACAGTATATCGTACGGTAAGCAAAACAATAGTTTGTTGTACTATGGTATGGATTCAAACAAGTGAAGTTTTACAACTCCTATAGTATCAATACAATTTATATCTTTTTTACATGTTAAATATTATGAAGCAGTGAATCGAGGTTTGAAATATGAAATAATTATTATTTATACTTAATACCCCTGTAATCTCCTAATAGGCAGCAATTTAGGCAGAGGAATATAGTTCATTTCCATTTTCCAAAAGTTATGTTTATATCCGATCATTGAATAAAGGGCAAACTTGTTTCCATATCTAAAAGCGCGGACCCGCGGAGCGGAGACGTCCCGCGGCGCACGGAGAGACTACTCACGTGCGTCACGCTTCGCTATGCAAGAACATATATATGATTGTGTCCACTGCAATCCACGGACACGCTACACATGAAACCACGTTTTGAAACAAATGAATGAAACAAACTACGTGCGCCGCGGTGGGTTCGTGCTTTCAGGCGGGAATCCAGATTCTAAGCCACGTTTATAAATTTTCAGTTAAAAAAACCTATCGACTTAGCATTCGCGCTTGCAACCATTTGAACAGCGAGGTAGTCAATCAGTCTATCTCATACCTTTAAAAGAGCAATATATATACATATACACCCAACGATTTTCATAAAACATTGAGCACGCATAAGGTTTCGGGGACGATAACTCGATATAATTTACAAAAATACCATAGTATGTTATCGCTCAAGATGTGTCATTCAAAGCAACTTAAACGCTTCGCAGAAAAACTATTTAACGTAGTAAGATGGTACGGTGCGCAAAATTTATATAAAAAAGATCAAGAGACCAAAATTAAATAAACATAAACAATAAAAATGCAATACCGAATATTTCATACCACTCATAATAAAATTGTTATAACAAGAATTGCCTTTTTCGCAATGAGTACCTACGTACTTCGTATTCTTCGTATAGTGCGCGCAAGATAACTCTGCGCGCGACGGGTGGCGTAGTTAATGTTGTCAGGTTATGTCAGTAAATTTTACCCACATTTTACCTTTCGTTT